>JAJJMA010210988.1:0-13868 GCA_023529015.1 Papaver nudicaule | reverse complement strand
CCGACATCCGCAGTGTACCAGATCCGCTTGGTCGCTTAAATATCAGGTTGTTCTTGTGGATAGCTATTACTGAGAGTTTTGCTTTCGTCACTGTTAGCTTGGCTTTTGACATCTACCACTCTCGAAGGAGAGTCCATCACCATCTTCCCCCTGCAAGCAGCTGAACTTGGATTCAACGGGTAATGGTCATCAAAACCATCACGTTTTTGAGCTCGGGCAACAATCAAAGAAGCTATTAAGGAGGTC
Organism: Papaver nudicaule; assembly: GCA_023529015.1. Classification (NCBI taxonomy): domain Eukaryota; kingdom Viridiplantae; phylum Streptophyta; class Magnoliopsida; order Ranunculales; family Papaveraceae; genus Papaver; species Papaver nudicaule. The sequence continues at coordinate 13,622 of JAJJMA010210988.1, read as the reverse complement.
TTTTCTTAACTTTCCTATTTACAATGTCTCATACTTAATGGATTCATCCACCAGTACTGCAATGTGTAAAATATGCCTCTTTTGAATAAAATGGTACCCAACTTTCACAAAGAAATTATTGATCCTACAAGGTACCTAAAGTAGATCAAATATTCAGTAGATTGGCTTTTTTATTAACTACAATATCTATAGATCCCTCAATAACTTGCAAAATCCAACTTGGTCAAGGGCATTATGAATTTGTCCAATTGTTTACCGTTATAATGCAAACGCATCAAACCCTATTACTCTAGGGAGTTGATTGAATTAGCATATTCAAATCATCCTAAATACCATTCTTTCTATACAAATAGCTAAATAGGCATGTGGTAAATAATTAATTAGTTAAATGATATCTTGGCACTTTTAAATCATAGTAATAAGTAAATTAATAGATAAGGGCATCTTTGCATTCTATCGCAATCCATGTATTGGATTCTTTTTTGCTTTAGTCAACTAACTTAGCTTACAAACTGGGTTGCATGGACTTGGACGCGGATACGACACGACACGAATGCGGACACGAACGAGTTTTAAAAAATATAGGACGTGGACACATTTATATATTTAGTAAATATAAAATTTAAATATACTAATATATGAAATAAATGCCAGGTGAATTAGTGAAAAGAACAAAATATGGATTTTAACGAGTTTTTTCATTAGTGAAAAGAACAAAATATGTATATATACAACTTACTTAAAAGCGTACATTGTTTAATGGTTAAGCTCCCTAGCTAGGATTATGACGTTAGGAGTTTGAATCTGAGGGAGATCAATATTTTTTGTACTGAATTATCACTTGAAATGATAGAGTTGAGGGAGTTGACCGAGTTGACCGCGTCGTACGCGCGTCGTGGGTGCATCTGTATCCGATACGAGTCTGACGCGGACTCGTGTCCAAAACCGACGCGTCTATGCAACCCAGCTTACAAACCATGCTATATGAAACGCTAGAATCCCAGACCAAACAAATTATACATTTGCTCGATCAGTGGTGGAACTAGGATTGTTGTAACGTGGATTCGCTTAAAATAAAATCGGTTTGAACCCTAGACATTTATTTCATGAACTACTAGAATTTAGTACATAAAATGGAAGGTTCGATAGGGGACTGTTTGAATTTGGTTGGGGACTAAACGGTTGAATAATAGTACCCCTTAACAAACTAGCTAGATTAGGTATAAATTTTCTAACTCCCCACCCAAATGCCATGCCCCCAATTGAATATTTATAAAATGCGGCTCTTAACCGTTTGGGGGGTGGTTGGAGCCACTGAGCCAGACTAAACGGTATATGCCTTGGCTCTACTCATGTGCTTATAGCTTTCTTGGAGACACACCCAAAAATAACTATTCGATTTTTGGAAGTAAAAAAAACCAGAAGCTAGTTTGACAATATAATTTCATAATGACTTTTTGAAGCAGAAAAATTAACTTATTCTGAAGCAAAACATTTTTTTTGAATTGACTTCTGTTTCCGAAGACAGAAGCATTTCTGTATCTAAACACGCTATTAATGAAGTGAATGCCGTTGGAGACGTTGTCTTTCAACAGTTTTAATTGCGTATTACTATCATTCGTGTTGTTTAATTGCGTATTACTATCATTCGTAATGTAAACAATCAACCAATGCACACATGTGTTATGTGTGTTGCATGATTATATTGTAAAATTGATATTACATCAACAAATGATATATATAAAAAAATGCTAGAAGAATTTCTCTAAAATACCATCACTTTTTAACGTGGCTAATTTGGGGGCGAACTCTTTTTTAATAGAGGCGAAGGCTAATCCAAAATAGGGTAACAATGAAGTAAAAAGGTCATCCCATATGAAATACTATATTTTTTTAAATACAAAACAACCCTTGATTAGTAGAGATTAATGATATGATTAGATGTTAACTAAATTTGATTAGCAAAAAATAATGATATGAATAATTCATCACCATCATCTTCATCAATACTCTATCTCCATTATGAAAAATCATGATGATCTTCATCAAGTTTCGGTCATCAATAATCACTATCATCCTTCACATTCAAAACAAACATTCATAATCCATAGTTCTTCATCCCTACTAACTATTTAATCACTACTAGATATCAATCTATCTAAGATTTAAAAGAAACTAAAAATTTCATTGAATCAATGAAACATATAGACTTCAAATTAACCTAGAATCGTCAAGATTTTGTGTTAAATATGACGAGTAATAACTATAATCGAATGATGCTCCAATGAGGAGCTTAATTCACTAAAAACACGTTGATTTTTATGAAAAATGCTCAATTTTTTCAAGTTACAGAGACAAAATCGTCAAGGTTTTGTATTAAAATCATGACGATTGTTCTTGACTGTAGAAAAATCGTCATGCTTATGACCATCGACCTTGACGATTTTTCATGTTTTTTTTCCAGAAATTTCAAGATTTTGACAAAGGAAAATCAATAAAAAAAAAACCAGAATCGTTAACGTTTCAAGGTTTCTTTGATGACTGTGACCAAAAATCGTCAAGGAAGCTTTGAAAACCTTGATGATTTTTCATAATTTTTTTCCAGAGATTTCATGATTTTGACAAAGGAAAATCAAGAAGAAAAAACACCAGAATCGTCAAGGTTTTCAAGGTTTCTTTGACGACAGTAACCAAATCGTCAAGGAAACCTTGAAAACCTTGACGATTCTGGGTTTTTTTTTCTTGATTTTCCCTTGTTTAAATCATGAAATCTCTGGAAAAAAATTATGAAAAATCGTCAAGGTCGATGATATAATCATGGCGATTTTTCTACAGCCAAGAACAATCGTCATGATTTTAATACAAACCTTGACGATTTTGTCTCTGTAACTTGAAAAAATTGAGCATTTTTCATACAAATCATAGTGTTTTTAGTGAACTAAGGTCCTCAATGGAGTATCGTTCGATTATGTTTGACCAACCATCTTTGTGTTGTAAGTTAATCAACAAACCAAGTTTCAAAATCCGAATTTTGAAGTTGTTAAAGTTTAATTTGGATTTTAGAGATGAAGAAATGAAATAGAGAGAAGAAGGTTGTTTGTTGTTAATGATATAGAGAAGATGATTTTTGTTTGAGTGTTTTTTATTCGTTTTGTTGTAAGATTAATAGTAAAATTAGTGTTCCGAATTTTGAAGTTGTTAAAGTTTATTTTTCTTGGATTTTAGAGATGAAGAAATGAAGTAGAGAGAAGAAGAGTGTTTGTTGATAATGATATTTGTTTGTTTTTTTTTTTTTTGATTAGTTATGTAGTTAAATTAGTAGTAAGATTAGTGTAGGGACTTTTTAGTATTTGCACAAAGTTTTAGCACCCCTTATAAACTGGGGTGAGATATTTGAAGAAGTGCTCGCCCCTATTAAAAAAGGGCTCGCCCCCAAATTTGCGAGGTTGAAATACTAAACAAATATCAACAAAAGATTTTGTTGGGGCAAAGTGGTGTGGACCCTAGTTAGTAAGTTCGCGACGCGTATTATTCGCGAACTGTCCGAATAATACTTTTCGCGAATGAATCGTCCGCATTAACCAAACTCCGAACAAGGTTCGCGTATTTTATGGGCTAGACGAACTATCCGCGAATTGTTCGGTTTCACGAACTATTCGGCCTGTCAATTCGCCAGCTGGGTCGCACTAAATGTTTAGACTTTTCTTAAAAAGATAAATGGCGGTGAGACTCGAACCACAGACCTGCTGGTTACTAACTAAGACTATGACCACTGCGGCAGATGTTTGTTGGTGTTAGTAACTCAAATAACTAATATATAGAGCTTTTACGCACGAATCATGATCTTTTAATCATCAAAATAATTATTTTATTAATTAATACATGCCGAATTTTCAATACCGATTCATATTAGTAAATCGAATTATACACGTACGTATACCGTTTCGAACTATTGCCGAATAATGAATTGTTGACCGGATTCGAATTATCCGAATCCGTATAATACTCGTACGTTTGCCGTTCCGAACTTATATCCGTATCCCGAATTGCTAACTAGGGTGTGGACATGGGTTGGATCTTAACAGAAACACTTAGTACTACTTTATAATTATATATTTTGGGAATCAGGGACGTGGAGAACAGTAGACAAACAATTTGTTAATCGATCAATCACTAAAAGTAAAAACATGCATGTGACACAACAAAGCCACTCCATTGGGATAACAAGAACATGCAATTTGACTTAAACAAAAGCTGGTCTTCTTGCCCGTGCAGCTATAAACTGTCTCTAGCAACAATTCATGCATGTGTGGTACTATTAACAAATAAATGTTGCTTGTATACTTGTATTAAAATAGATGGTATCCAAACACTAATAGTACTGATATGTTTTAGCATGTACATGCTATAGATTTGCCTCAACTGATGTAAAACAGCTCTAGTGTTGATCCTACCTTGTGCCCTTGACTTTTAAAGATCATGATTGTAATAGCACATTTAACATGCTACACGTGGCAAGATCTGAAGATGGGAGTAACTTAATACGATACAACAAGGAGCACCGTGGAAAAGCCTATGCTACCTTATCAGATCTCGAGTCAATTCAAAATCAACGGTCAAGATGATGTATACACGTGGCAGTCATGCAGAGAGCAGTTGAGACGTGGCAGTCATGCAGAGAACAGTTGAGACGTGGCAGTTGCAATACATGCAACGGATCTGTGTACGGCCACGACGTGGCGCAACCTCAGCCAAGCATTATTCTGAAAGAGAGCGCGTGCTCTAAAACCCGTGCGGGAATGACGTGAACACACAAACCCGTATACCCGTATAGTAAAAAGCCGTGCGGGCTAATCTGTGAACAGTAAATATGTTACAAGTTCTATAAATATATGACTCCTCTGAATGAAGAGGGGGTCGAGAAAAAGAGGAGAGAAAAGAGAGAAGTGAGGAGAGAGGGTTTATTCATAAATCCAATCTTAACTTAGAGAAACTAGAAACACACCATTGTAAGTCCGATTAATCACTCAAATACAACTTTTATATCTTCAATGAATCTCATTCATGAGATGAGAAGTTCACTAATATTATTGTATGTCAAGTCCAAATCATATATGTTTTGATCTCATGTATGCCCTAGCATAACTGTCATCTATCTATGCATTTCTAATCATTATTTCCAAGCAAGCATGTTAATCCCGCTATCATGCATCCCGTGCGGATCTACCTTATGTTTACGTATTATAAGAGTAAATATGTTAACCATTACTGGTTTCATAAATCATATGATCACGGGTAATGGTTTTCTTCAAGGTTATATCTTAGGATATCATTATTGTGTCGCACTCACATGTATGCTGCGATATTGATTGTGAGCTCTTGATCTAAGCAAATAGGTTTTTGCGCTCACAGTTTGGCGCTAGAAACAGGGACATAATGTCTCGGTAAAAGTATTAGTCTTTTCCTAGTGACTTTGTGTTCTCAAAACAAAACTAACAATATGATTTCTCTCATTAAGAGAGCAAGTAATAGCATTAAAAATAAATAAAATTGTAACTACTTACGATGTTATGTTCATGCTTTTATCTCGTCCCGAGCCTACGCAATAATACTGGAAGCACGACATGGCGGGAAAGGATTGAAGAAGCTAATCCGGAAGAAGGATGGGTTTATGTTAATAATTTAACTAACAGAATCTTTGTAAAAATCTACTGGGTTTTTCTCTTGTTTGTTTCATTACAGAACATGGACTTACTCAAAGAACCCCCAAAGCCAAAGAATCTGATACCCACAGTAAGAACGCGGAGTGCGCTGAAAGTCGCCATGGAGCAGGAAGCAAACCGTACGGTCGCAGTTACAAAGGCGAGCACTGTGACAGGAGCAGACTTGAAAGCAGTGGTAGCATCCAAAGAAGTATCAATGGCCGCAGCAGAAGCTACGGCGGAAATGGTTGCGATAGCAAATAAGAAGGTTTTAGAACAGCATCAAAAGACACAAGCAGCTGCTGCACACAAAGAAATCTCAGACAGGAGAGCTACTGAAGAAACGCAGAAGGTTGCATCAAAAGTTGTAGTAGAGGCAAAGACAATGACAGAGAAAAACAAAGGCAAGGTAGGAGGAGCAACTCAAGAGGACTACTGCGAGTACCATAGAATAAAAGGGCACACGACCGAGAGCTGTCAAGTTGCCAAAGAACACGCGCAGAAGCAGACTGGACACCTTCATCAATATGGATTGGCACCAGGTGAACTAGGAGGATCCTCTCGCCTGCAGTTACCATATCAACTTCCCGGAAGTGGAGTACTATCACCAACACAAAATCCCAACATGCAACCCGAGAGAGTGGAGCACGGAAAACGACCCGTGAACATTGAAGCCAGTGAGGATGATTCCGTGGAAGAAGAATTAGAAGCAGAATCTTACCATCAGCACGAAGAAACTCTACAACGCATGGAGCCATCTCCACAATCAAACGCATCAATATTATTGGCAGCGGAACTAAACGCAGCTCAAAGGGAGCGGAAATTGCTAGCAGACGCACTGGCAATTCTAGCACGGGAAAATGAGGAGCTAAAAGGAAAAGCAATGATCTTGGCGCGAGCGCAGCAAATACAGCCCATACAATATCAACTTCCAAGAAGTCCCGCACGGGAGGAAAACTCGCAAAACGTCCGACATCAAAACAATCAAGAAAGAAGAATGATCACGCATCCTCAACAACAAGTCCGGCCACCAGTCATACCGTGTGATGACAATTACCTAGGAGATATGGATTACGACTACGAAGTAGGAAATCAATCCGCGGAGGATGACATGGCGGGAGATTATGGCGAGGGTGAATATGAGGATGATTACGGTAATGAACTGCACGCCATGAACAGACCAACTAACCATGGCGCCGTGCCCAATAATCATGAACGTCAGTACCGAGATGAGCTAGAAGAAATGAGAGCTGAGCTAAGAGCGATCAGAGCGCACCAAGGAGGCAACAGATTGGAAGTAGCAATGCACGACGCACAGACAACACCACTTGTTCCCCGGCTAGCGTTGACTAGGATTTCCAGGAAATGCTCACTTCCAACTTTTACATGCTACGACGGAACCAAGGATCCCGCAGCACATTTGAGGTATTACGCACGGGTTATGGCACCATGGGTAAGGAATAATGTGGTAATGTGCAGGTATTTCCCATCCAGTCTAAAGGGAGTCGCGCTCCAATGGTACGATAACTTGACTCCAAATTCCATCAGATCGTATGCTGAGCTGGCCACCAAGTTCGTGGGACAGTACATGTATAACAAAGCTTTGAAGACAAGGACTGATAAGCTTCACGGACTAATTTCTAAGTCTGGGGAAAGTTACAGAGACTATGAGAGAAGATGGACAAAGATCTGCCAAGAGATAGGGAACGTGAGCGATGAGGCGAAAATCAGCGGTTTTACTTGGGGATTGGATAGGCACTGCGCACTCTTCGTGGAGATACACGGATCGGATCCGCAGACCGAAGGAGCATTGCGTATCATCCTAGAAAAGCATGTGCGATTGCAGGAGATTCAAAGAGACAACCCACGGGGTCAATCACATCGATCCACAGATCGACAAAGGAACAATCACAGGTCTTCACAAGGGCAAGGAAGTACACATCGTACCAATTTGGTGGAACCCGTGCCCACAGAGAAGAGAGCGCATGATGGAGCAAGGCAGTACGAAAACAAGCGCCTAAAGCCGGGAACAGGAAAAAAGAGTTACAATTTCAATGATTCCGTCTACACAAAGCTGAACACAAGTGTGTCACAAATACTGCGAACCTTGAAATCCCGTGAGGATATGAAATGGCCATGGTCAAGAGGACAACAGGCATCAAGGAATGAGAACCACCAAGATTTCTGCGAGTATCACGAGTTCAAAGGACATCGCACCGAGGATTGCAAGACCTTAAAAGATTACATACAAGGATTGGTGGACACAGGAGATCTAGGGCAGTACGTGTACCAGCAGCAGCGTAGCCAACGAAACAAGACGGTCGTAATTCCACCAAATGACCAGGTAGTTACGATGATCACCCATTCAGAATCACGATCCTCAACACTCGTGGGAGGTATAAACCAGCGACTCAGAAAGCGAATGGAGAGCCATGAGATTTTCAGCATGAACGGAGAAACCACGGAGCAGTGGGAAGGATGGATGGCTACACCTTTAAGTTTTTCAGCAGCAGATGTAGATCAAGATAGGGAAGTGCACAATGACCCATTGGTTTTGTTTTGACTCTTCCTGTTGCCGGATGGAACGTGAAGAAAATCTTGATTGATAGTGGGAGTTCCCTGAATGTAATGTTTTACAATGCGTTCCTGAAAATGAATCTCAAGGATGAGCAATTTTCCCCTTCACGATACACCATTTACGGTTTCAACGGATCCATTTCAAAGCCTAAAGGAGAAATTGTTTTGGAGGTAAAAGTGGGTCCTCTGACGGTCAATACGAGTTTTAGCATCGTGGACGCGCCTTCGCCTTACAATGCCATAATAGGGAGATTGTGGGTTCATCAACTAAAAGGAGTTGCATCATCATATCACCAGTACCTAAGCTTTCCCACGGATCAAGGGGAAATGCAAATCAAAGGAGATCAGGATATAGCAAGGGAGTGTCACGCGACGGAAATCAGAATGAATGCGGAGCGTGCGGAGCGAAACACCAGGAAATCTTGCAAGGAAGAAAACAAGAATCTAGTCATTAATGAGTATCTCGAGGAGTCAAAAGGAAAGAGCTTAATGCACGTGCATACAGATCCTGCGTACGAAATGGCGAGTCCATGGAGAGAAGCAGAGAGAAACAAGAACTTGGCAATTGAGCAACATCTCACGGACATAACAAATGAAATCCTTGCTACCAAACCAAAACTCAACGGAAGCACGAGCACTTCGTCCCGGCATGACTCCTGATGAGATAGAAGCAATGAAAGCAGTAAAGGGGAAAGCGCACGCCAAATAGCAATTAAAGAAGGCTCCCCTCATAGGAGCCGCAGAACCGCTTTTTTCCGCGGTGGAGCATACTAAGGAAGTAAACATAAGCACGTCTGAATCTCCAAGGATGATAAAAGTTGGGACATTAATGAGACAAGAGCAGGAAAACGCACTTCACCAATTGCTGATTGAGTACGCTGACATTTTCGCATGGAAAATGGGGGATATGCCCGGCATAGACCCAAAGGTTGTGGAGCACGAATTAAAAATAGAACCAGGAACGCAGCCGTTTAGACAAAGATTGCGTAAGATATCACCAGATTACCAGCATGCAGTGGAGCAAGAGTTGAAGAAACTTTTGGAAGCAGGATTCATCAGAGAAGTCAAGTACCCGACGTGGATATCGAACATGGTAGTCGTACCAAAAAAGAATGGAGGCGTGCGGATTTGCATAGATTTTTCTAATCTTAACAAGGCGTGCCCAAAAGATAGCTATCCACTGCCTAGCATAGACCAGCTTGTAGACGCGACCGCGGGACACGAGTTGTTATCATTCATGGACGGATACTCCGGGTATAATCAAATTGCATTAGCCCCTAAGGATCAAGAGCACACTGCTTTCTTTACTCCGAGAGGGTTGTATTGTTACACCAGGATGCCGTTTGGATTAAGAAACGCGGGGGCAACATACCAGAGACTGGTAAACAAGATTTTTGAACCATGGATTGGACGTAATCTGGAAGTGTACGTAGATGATATGCTAGTCAAAAGAAAGAAGGCGGGCAGTCACCTAGAAGATCTGAGGGAAATTTTTCAGGCCATGAGGGAGTGTCGCATGAAGGTAAATCCGGAAAAATGCACTTTCGGAGTTACATCAGGCAAATTCTTAGGATATTTGGTTACGAAAAGAGGAATCGAGGTGGATCCAACTAAAATTCAAGCAATCGTGGATATGCCGTCACCGCGCAAGCTGAAGGAAGTCCAAAAGCTTAATGGGAGCCTCGCGGCACTAGGAAGGTTCATTGCGAGATCGTCAGACAAATGCAAACCATTCTTTAATATATTAAAAAAAGAAAGCAAATTTGCGTGGACGGATTCGTGCGAAAAAGCATTTCAAAAGATAAAAGAATACATGGCGGCCATACCAATTTTTCAAAAGCCCGAGCGGGATGAAGTGTTGGCCTTGTATATTGCAGCTACGAGCAACGCGGTGAGCGCCGTTTTGGTCCGACCAACCTGAAGGAAGAACAACCAGTCTATTACGTCAGCAAAACCTTGTCTTCTGCAGAAAGAAATTACACCAAATTAGAACAACTTATCCTGGCTCTAGTACATGCAAGTCAGAAGTTGAGAACTTACTTTGACGCGCACTACATTCGCGTGATCACTAAAGCTCCACTGGGAGCCGTGCTCGGAAACACAGAGGCGGTGGGAAGAATAGCCAAATGGAACGCACAGTTAGGGCAACACAAGATCATATATGAATCCCGTACGGCAAGAAAATCTCAAGTGCTCGCAGACTTCCTGGCGGACTTACCCTTGGACAATGACGACAGAGTGGATGAGATACCTGGCTTTGAAGAAGATATCGAGGATCCAAACAGTATTCTGGTTCCTTCCAACTCTAAAAGATGGGAAGTTTTCGTTGACGGATCCAGGAATAAAGAGGGAGCGGGAATAGGCATTGTCATTACCTCGCCTTCTGGGGACCGTATAGTGCATTCAATCAGGCTAGAATTTGAAGAGCACACGAACAATGTAGTCGAGTACGAGGCAGTGATACATGCGTTACGGTTGATCATAGAAATGGATATCGATGATGTGCGATTGACGAGTGATTCACAGCTCGTCATCCGACAAATTGAGCTAGAATATCAAACTATAGATGAGAATATGATGGCTTACATGGCTTTGGCTCAGAGTCTCGCCTCCAGGATCGAGAAGATTGTCTTTCGACATTTGTGTAGAAAGGATAACCGTCACGCAAACGCCTTGGCATTCCTATCTTCAATGATGAAAGACCCGACTGCAGTTGCCATCAAAATAGGAAGAATATATGAACCCTCGATCAAGTTAAAGGGAATCATGGTCACGGACCAAGGGCAAATATCTCCAGAGGAGGATTTGGAAGATGAAGCTACCATGGAGGACCTCGTCGAGAAAGCAGAAAAGGACCGAGAAATGATGATTGACGAGGAAAAAGACTGGAGAATCCCGATTCGCAAATTGCTGGAAAAAGGGTTAAGGCCGTCAAATTACTTGTAAGAAAGAAAAATTGAGTCAAAGGCGAGAAATTTTGAGTTGCGAGAAGGAATTTTGTACAAAAAGTCATTCTCAGGACCGCTCTTCAGATGTTTATCCAGAAAGGAAGGTCACCAAGTACTGATCGCCATACACTATGGAGACGCAGGAAATCACAGTGCGGGAAGATCCCTGGCGCACAAAGCAAGGATGCAAGGGTACTATTGGCCATACATGAACAATGATGCCGCCAACATGTCTAAAAGGTGTGAAGAATGTCAACGATATGCACGAAGAATCCGAGCTCCCGCCACTACATTGAATTCTGTACTTAGCCCTTGGCCATTCACGAAGTGGGGGATAGACATAGTTGGTCCTCTCGTAATGGGCACCAAGAAAAGAAGATATCTAATAGTGGCTACGGATTACTTCACAAAATGGGTGGAAGCGAAAGCTCTGGCTAATATCAGAAACATTGACGTCTTCACGTTCATTTTCGAAAATATTATCTGTAGATTTGGAATTCCCGCGGCAATAGTCTCAGACAATGGAGCGCAATTATCTGGAGCGCACGTGGATGAACTTTTTGAACTCTTCAAAATAACACAGCTAAAGTCTACCCCCATTTATCCTCAAAGCAATGGACATGCGGAAATCACAAACAAAACCATTGCTCTAAACTTGAAAAGAACTTTGGGGCCTAAGAAAGGAGCCTGGTGCGAACAGTTACACAACACCCTATGGGCATACCGTACTACAAGAAGAGAGGCAACTGGAGAAACACCATTCTTACTCACATTCGGAGCTGAGCGGTAATCCCTACGGAGGTTATACTTCCCACCACAAGAAGTGAAGCATGGGAGAAAGGACTTAACTCAGACTTGATGTTACAAAAGCTAGACGATCTAGAAGAAAGAAGAGAAGTCGCGTTGCAGCGCATGGAGAATTATCAGCAAAGGTTGGCTAGAGAATACAACAAAAAATCTAGATCTCGAAATTTCGTGGTGGGGCAGTACGTACTAAGGGTTATCCCCGCGTACCAGAAGGAGAAACAAGCAGGGAAATTTGGTCCAACTTGGGGAGGACCTTACATCATCCATGATATAGCCGGAAAAGGGTCATATGTTCTGAGAAACATGAAAGGGCAGACATTACGTCATCCATGGAACGCGACATATTTGAAGCCGTACTACCCTTAATAGTTTGACAAGAAGCGCAGGGTCGCGCACCGCGGACAGAAGAAGACAAAGGCTTAGGCTGTTGAATGTGTCTATCTCTGAGAGGAATCGCGGACCTCATTTTCTGAATATTACAGCACTTTAGAATTTCAAGAAGCGCAGGTTTACGCGCAGCAGCCAGAAGAAGATATGGATTTCCATCGCCCGTGTATCTATCTCTGGAGGGGAGTTGCAGACCTCATATATCAAGTACTAGTTCGAATATTATAAAAGCTGCGTCAACCTAAAAAGCGTGTATATAGCGTCATCGAGTTGCCAAGCAGAAATCTGGCTTCGCATCAACAAAAATAACTATTTGTATGTAAATAAATTTAATAAATAAAGATAGTGCATAGTTATCACCCGTGGACGTAGGTATTTCGGTACCGAACCACGTTAAATCAATGTGTCAAAATTGGCGTCAATCATGATACTAATAAAAAAGAGGCCTACAAGGCCCAAAATCATCGCAATACCGTCAAAACCAACATTTTGATAAGAGTATCCAGCAAATGTATAAACGAGTAAAAACACGCCATGTGTAATCTCTCCTGCAGATTAACCTCGTAAGTGTCAATAAGTGTAAGACCAGAAGTTCTAATCGATAACAAGAGATGCCTAACGTACAACACAGATCCCTACCCAAAAGGAGCCAAGATCCGGGTAGGGAAACACCCCATATATGATTCCGCTTCCCTTTGGCCAAGGCTTAGCAATCATTATGACTGGGCAAACACTTAAACAAACATTACACCATATCAAAGAGCACCAAAATCAGATTGAAGTTCACAAGTCAGTATCGGCCCGCACGTGACCTACCAGCCTTTGCAATACTTGACTGGGGTAGTCAGTATTGATTCGCACGAAGGCTCCAAAATTACAGACAACACTTGACTGGGGCAAAGTCAGTATTGGCCCGCACGGGATCTACTAGCCTTTGTCATACTTGACTGGGGCAAAGTCAGTATCGGCCCGCACGGGACCTACCAGCCTTTGCAATACTTGACTGGGGCAGTCAGTATTAATTCGCACGAAGGCTCAAATGCTACAGACCATACTTGACTGGGGCAAAGTCAGTATTGGCCCGCACGGGATCTACTAGCCTTTGCCATACTGGACTGGGGCAAAGTCAGTATCGGCCCGCACGGGACCTACCAGCCTTTGCAATACTTGACTGGGGCAGTCAGTATTGATTCGCACGAAG
>JAJJMA010210961.1:0-38463 GCA_023529015.1 Papaver nudicaule | reverse complement strand
ACCTGACGTTAATTCCCAACCTTGAACAAAGATTTACAAGGACTTGTCTTTGTAGGAATTGATCACTTGTGATCACAACTCAGGTTACACAGATCTGGATATTGATTTTTGAGATCGTCCAGATCTGACCATAAGTCTCACGAGCCCAAACGAAAAGTTGGTTGTATTTCGGTGGGAAGCAAACTTGGTTTTAAAAAGTAGCAAGTAACCAATATCCTCCGGATCCAGAAAAAAAAAAGGATTTCTTATTTGGAAAATCACCAGATCAATTTTCAACTAATAGTCTAGATCTTTGTTGAGAGAAAGAAGTGACCGCTACCAACTTAGACATACCTAAGGAATTAGCCAAATAAGCAAAAAACTCTGTACGGTTGAAAGCCATATTACTATCGCCTTTTCTCTTCTAGCATGTCAACAGGAAAAGGAGCGGAAAAACTCATGGCTAACGAAGCAAGGTCGTTGATTATTAGAAGCCGACAGCAACCTGCGCTAACACGAAGTAGGTTACAGTCGCTAAGAGCTCAAGGGGAAGCAAACCTTGATTTAAAGGAAGCAATCAATTTACCACGGAGATCGCACAGGAGCGCGACAGCAGTCCTCAACGAGCAGACGGTGGACATAAATCCTTTGTACGGAATGCCATTACCCGCAGGAGAAACGGCCGAAGAAGAAAATCCTGGACGAGATCAAGCTCAGCACACCCCCATTGAGAAGACAGGAAACTCGGTGTCAGTTCATACGGCAACCTCATCGGAAGAATCAGAAAATGAAATGGACCGATCATCAACAATGAAGTTGACAACGGAGTCGAAGGAATGAATGAACCTCCTCTAGCAGCGCAGCTAGAAGCCTTACTTCAGGACCAGAAAGAGCAGGACGAAGTTCTATACGCCTTGACTTAGGATAATCAAGCGCTGCGCGAAAGAGCCGAAGCAAGGGAAAGACAATCGCGACCCCGAAGCTATCAAACCAGAGGAGAAGATGAGGTAAATTCAGAAGCGCCACGAAGCTACTCCTCGTTGAGGAATAGGATTCGGGCACCACCCCCCGTTAGCATACCATGAGGGTATCAAGGAAGAATCAACTTACCACAAAGGGAGGTTCACAACATCCCAAGTCACTCTGTCTCACACGGAAGATCGTGTCAATCTCAAAGCCACGAGATGCAGTCTCAACAACGAGGAGAAATGATAACCATGCCACAGATGGAAGAAGTGGTCACTCAGCTGAAGGTCGTCATGGACCAGTTGGCAGATTTGAAGTCTAAACAAGGAGGATACAAGCTGGAGGAAGCCAAACAAGAAGCCAGGACGACGACGCTATCATTCCGGGTTGAGCGAAGCAAAATACCACCGAAGTGTCCACTACCAAATTAACTTGTTATGACGGAATTACGGACCCAGCAACACACTTGAAGTATTATCTTCGGGTGTTGGCCTATTGGGATACCAATGACGTAGTGTTATGTCTGTATTTTCCATCCAGCCTTACCGGCATAGCATTGGTGTGGTTTGACAACCTCAAACCAAATTCAATTGACTCCTTTGAAGAACTATCTGATATCTTCAAGGAGACTTACATGTATAACAAGGCTACTAAGGCGGGGCTAGATAGGCTATTTGCATTAGCCATCGGGCCGCGAGAAACACTTCAGGCATACACAGAGAGATGGCAAAAAGTATGCCAAGCTATAGGAAAGGTCAACCCGAAGATCAGCATCAACTGCTGCAAGTTCGGATTGGATATGACGTCTTCTATCTTCGTAGAACTACATGATCATACACCAGCAACGGAGGGAGAACTTTGCGTAATTCAAGACAAATATATCAGGTTATAAGACATCCAGAGGGATAATCCTCGTGCACAAGACCGAAGCATCCCACAGAGAATGAAACCAGGGGAGCCAGGGGACAAAGGAAGCCAGGGGACAAAATAAGAAGGGACTACGCGGATATAGTCTACTCCAACTTGACCTTGTCACTCTCGGAGATTTTGAAGAAAGAAGGAGGACGGCAGGACTTTCCATATCCGTCTACCCGAGGGAAGCAGAGAGATGAGTCCAAAAACCATAAAGACTACTGCGAGTACCATCAGACTCGGGGGCACGATACTGACGCATGTAAACACCTGAAGAACACGATTCAAAGATATATCAATCAATGAGACTTCAGACAGTATGTTCAGTTAACAGGACAGGCAGCAACAACAGCAAACGCGGTGGCACAGGAAAAGACGGTATGACTCCCCGAAGGATACAAGTCACTTAATATGATCACATTCCAGCAGGAGAGCGAGCCTTCACTACCGGGAGATATCTGCAACAATTTGAGAACAAGGAGGAGGATCTCGGAGCACGAAGTATACAAATTGAATGGGATATTAACCGACGAATGGGAGGAATAGATGGCAACTCCGCTCACATTCTCTACCAAAGACATCAATCAGGATGTCGAAATGCATAATGATCCCTTGGTGGCTACTCTACCGATCCACGGGTGGAACGTTTCTAAAATACTAATAGACGGAAGGAGTTCGCTCAACGTACTTTTCTATGAACCCTATCTTCGGATGGGGCTTAAGGACGGTCAGATGGATGCATCTACGTGTACAATTTATGGATTCAATGGATCCACATCGAAGTCGAAGGGAGAAATAGTTTTGCAGGTAGATGCATGACCAATGAAGACCATGGAAATATTCAGCGTCGTTGATTCACCCTCACCCTACAACGCCATCATGGGGAGACTCTGGGTGCACTGCTTGAGAGTAACAGCGTCAACTTATCACCAGCACCTAAGGTTTCCCACGCCGTACGAAGAAATGAAGATCAAAGGAGACCAACAAGATGCACGAAGATGTGACGCAGCTGAATCCAAACACCACAATGAGGTGCAAGAAGCACTTAAGAAGAATAAAGGAAAGCAAACGAAAGAGGAGAAAGACAAGCGATACGAGGAATACAACGAGCAGATCAAGACGGCCAAAGCAACATCACTACTCCCAGCGGCGATGGTAGCATCAACATCAACTAGGGACAAATAACAATTACAGAATGTTACTCCCATAGGACCTTCAAAGCAACTGTTCTCATCCATCGAGCCAACGAAGAAAACCAACATCGGAACCGAAGAACGACCACGAGAATTGAGTATAGGAACGTTGTTGGAGGAGGATATGGAAGTAAAACTAAAAGAGCTACTGAAGGAGTATTTGGATGTATTTGCGTGGACAATGAACGATATGCCAGGGATAGATCCCTTGGTGGTGGCCCATCACTTACGGATAAACCCGGACACACCATCATTCAAGCAAAGGATAAGGAAGGTAGCCCCTATATACCACGAGGCAGTGGAAAAGGAGCTCCAAAAGCTGATGGATGCCTGATTCATCAGAGAAGTAATGTACTCAACGTGGGTATCAAACATGGTAATAGTACCAAAGAAGAACATAGGCGTCAGAATCTGCATCGACTTTAGCAGTCTCAACAAAGCTTGTCCGAGGGATAACTATCCTCTGCCAAGCATAGACCAACTAGTCGACGCGACTACTGGTCACGAACTGTTGTCATTCATGGACGGATACTCGGGGTATAATCAAATAGCCTTGGCCGAAGAAGATCAGGAATATACAGCCTTTTTTACTTCGAGAGGGTTATACTGCTACACAAGAATGCCCTTCGGACTCAGAAACGCAGGAGCCACATATCAAAGACTGGCGGACAAGATATTCAAACAATGGATTGGAAAGAACTTGGAGGTCTATGTTGATGACATGCTCGTCAAAAGCCTAAAATTACAAGATCACTTGGCGGACCTCAGAGAAATATTCGAAGCCATGAGGAGTTGCAAAATGAAGGTAAACCCAGAAAAGTGTACTTTCAGAGTAACCTTCGGAAAATTCTTAAGATACCTGGTCACCAAAAAAGGATCGAGGTGGATCCAGAAAAAGTTAGAGCCATGGTGGAGATGCCCTCACCAAAGAGCCTGAAGGACATCCAAAGACTAAGCGGAAGACTAGCGGCGCTGGGGAGATTCATAGCCAGATCGTCAAATAGATGCAAAGATTTTTTCTCCACACTAAGGAAAGATTGCAGGTTCGCATGGACAGAAGACTGCCAGCAGGCTTTTGAGAAGATTAAAGAGTACTTGGCAACCCTACCAACGTTACAAAGACCTGAAAAAGACGAGGTATTAACTTTATACTGAAAGGAACTACACGAAGATAGAGCAGATCATCCTAGCACTAGTGTTCGCAACACAGAAGCTACGCACCTATTTCAACGCACACACAGTGAGAGTACTAACAAAGGCACCAATTGGTCAAGTCCTCCAAAACTCAGACAGAGTGGGGCGCGTAGCCAAATAGAATGCATAGGTGACGCAATTCAAAATCATATTCGAACCTCGAACGGTGGAGAAATCACAAGTGTTAGCAGATTTCTTGGCGGATCTACCCCTCAAAGACGAAGAAGAGTTAGATGACATACCAGGAGCCGAGGAAGACAAAGAAGATTCAGATGATTTGCTGGAATCAGTCAACTCTCGCAGGTGGGAAGTGTTCGTGGATGGATCTTCCAATAAAGAAGGTGCAGGGATAGGAATCGTAATAACAACCCCAACAGGAGACAAGATCCTACATGCATTCAGGTTAGAATTCAGAGAATACACGAACAACATCGTTGAGTACGAAGCAGTGATCCACGCACTACGGTTGATAATCGAGTTAGGTATCATGGACGTCAGAATTACAAGCGACTCACAACTCGTCATCCGGCAAATCGAACTCCAATATCAAACTCTGGATTTATGCCTCACCGGATATTTAAAGCTCGCGCAAGAACTCATAGCGAAGATTGAAAATGTGACGTACATGCATATAACAAGGAAGGATAACAGGCATGCAGACGCATTGGCATATATATCATATATGCTTCGAGATCCCAATGTGACATCCATCGGTGAATACTGAGGCCACAACAGAAGAAGCCATGGACGTGGAAGGAGTATCCAGCCCACCAAACACAGAAGGAAACGAGGTAGATGACGATTGGAGAGTACCACTTCACCGATACTTAAGTGACGAAATATTGCCCGAAGATCCCAAGTACGCCAAGAAGATCATCTCGAGGGCGACAAGATATCATCTCCGGGAAGGTATCCTCTACAAATCTACGTTCCTAGGACCATTACTAAGATGCATCATAAAGGAAGAAGGATTGCATATCTTGAAAGACATACACTACGGAGACGCGGGCGACCACAGCGGGATGAGGTCCTTGGCGCAGAAAGCTCGACTACAAGGATACTATTGGCCGAGCATGAACATAGATGCATTGGAAATGGCAAGATGATGTATTGCCTTCCAACAGTTTGCAAGAAAATTCAAAGCACCAACAACGAAATTAAACGCGGTATTGAGTCCCTGGCCATTCGCGAAGTGGGGATTCGACATAGTGGGTCCATTGGTAGCAGGATCCAGCAACCGAAGGTTTCTAATAGTCGCCACTGACTACTTAACCAAGTGGGTGGAGGCTGCACCCCTCGCTCACATTAGAGATCGTGACGTATTCAAGTTTTTGTTCGAACACAATATTTGCAGGTTCGTGATCCCGGCGGCAATTGTATCAGATAATGGAGCTCAACTTAGCGGAAAGAACATCGACATGTTATTTGACGCCTACAAAATCCAGAAGATCAAGTCAACACCTACGTACCCACAAAGCAACGGTCAGGCGGAGTCCACAAACAAAACCATAGCCTTGATCCTAAAGAAGAAACTCGACAATGGTGTGAGAAACTGCACAATGTGTTATGGGTGTACTGAACAACTCGAAAAGAAGCTATGGGAGAAACACTTTTTATGCTAACATACGGAACCGAAGCTGTAATACCTACCGAAGTTATCATCCCAACAACGAAGACTGAGGCCTAGGAGAAAAATCTAACCACGGATCTCATCTACAAAAAAACTAGATGATCTAGAAGGGAGACCGTACTCCAAGGAATGGAAAACTATCAACGAAGGATCGCCAGGGAATACAACAAAAAGGTAATTCTTCGAAACTTCACGGTGGGAGAATTCGTAATGAGACAGATACCACCATACCAGAAGAAGAAAGAATGGGGCAAACTATCCCCCGTATGGGAAGGACCATATGTCATCGAAGATATTGCAGGGAAGGGTTCATACTATCTCAGAAACATGCAAGGAGACACTCTACAACATCCATGGAATGCACGGTACCTTAAAAAGTACTACCCCTATGGGACAGAAGGAGTAAGACTTACTACTTCGAAGTTCATCATCTATCTTATGTTATTATTTCACGAAGGACGGCGCGATGCAGCGTATTAATAAAAAAAAATCTTGGAAAGTGACAAATATCAAAGCAACAGCGATGTACGCGCAACAGAACAATTGCTAGCAGCCCAAGCACAACAGAACAATTGCCATGACAGGAGCATACATGCTGATCACAGGTCATCTCTAGGATCCTCATTAATATGTATGAGGCGAAACGTAAGAATCCCTATGATAGAGATACTCAAACGCCGCCTCTAGCGGGAAAATCTTTTTCCCGGGTTAATGTCCTAAATCATCCCCTGGCCAAGGGTGGTTGAAAGATAATGCTTAACCCAAGAAGGTTGAAATGCCTGAAATAATAGACACTAAGGAGAATATATCATGATCAACAATATTACCGTTCGGATACATCCGGTTACAAAAGTTACATCAACAAAATAAAAAGAAGAAAACAAGTTCACAAGGCAAGAAATGGCCAGGAATTCACCCAACAGGTCAAAATACAGGTGGAAGCAGGGAATTCCGAAAAATTTCTTCCATAAGAAATAACGACTAAGGGACATCCATCCTCGGGAAAGCGATATCAGGGAAATGGCACTCGGCTTCGACAAAAGCCTCGTTAATAGTTATCGCAGCAGAACGAGCATGGGTAAGACTCAACCCCTCGGTTTGGGAAACGACAATAGCGGCTACCCTCGCATCAAAATCACGAAGCTGGGTTTTCAAAAGAGCATTCTCAGCGGTCGTAGTCTTTTCTCGAGCTCTCGATTCTTTGGCGACACGTCTATACTCATCCATCAACAGCGTAACGGCGTTGAGTTCAGACCGCAATTCTGACACTCTATCATCAAAGACATTTACTTGTGAATCCAAAGGCGGATCAGGGCCTTTCAAAAAGTACGGAGACCAATCCACGGGCTTCACGACAACAAAAGACAAGGGGGATATCTGGGTACCAGATCTCACCACTGACTCAAGGAGACCGGACGAAGAAGGAAAGCAAGCCTCGGCCAAACAGGATAAAAGCTCAGCAGCACCTTTTAAGTTAACTTGTGTTTCATTAGCAGAAGAAAACTCAGGGTATTGGCCGTCCTGCATGTCAACATCATCATTAATGTCCACAACCATAGAAGCTTGAACAACGGGGACTGCAGGGGCATGAGAGCAACTCTCAGCAACGAAGACATCATCACTACGGTGACCGGAGGACACATCTTCGGAACTATCATCGGCGCCAGCACTCACCCTGGAAGAAAACGACTCTTCGGGCGCACCAACTCCGCTGGAAAGGTTGGTTTCATATTTCTTTTTATTTCTAATATCCGGCTACATGACACAAAACCATTTGTCACAGGCATGGGCAAAGGGGGACAACTACATATACAAAGGAAAACATCAATTACCCATACCTTTGACATCGAAGTAGCACCAACTGATTTGTTACTAACATCTTTTGTTAGCGCAGTACCAGCTTTCCTTTTACGAGTACAGGTATTATCACTCATGCTAGGTGAAGGGACGCTAGCTCTCAAAGACTGAACACTCAGAAGAAATACACCGTTAGAAGACGGAACGAGAGCAAAAGACTGAAGATAAAAACAGAAATACATACCCGCAAAGGAGTCGGATTAAAGCGCCAAGCGATAAAAGTTCGGTAGCGAGGGAGAAGATCTGTCATCAAACGAGGAATGAAAAAGCCAGGCTGAGACTGAGATTTCCTAAAGCCAGCAACCCACGGACCAGTGACGCGAAGAGGAGTACGCATCCATCGATGGTCACGACTTAGACGGAGGCTCTGATCGCCGGGAAAAGGAAGACTAACTGTCCCAGGGACGACAGACAAATCAGGGTCATCACAGTCATTCAGCAGAAGAGGAACTTTGTCACGGATTTCCTTGGCAGAAGGGGAAAATCGGCGAGGACCAACAGACCAAGGCACCACATTAGAGCTTTGAACGGAGTCCCCCCCAGGTCAAGTTGAAGTTCTGAGGAGTATAGTCTTCTTGACAGACCATTGTTAAAGAGAAGGGGTCATAACATCTCATGCGAGTACGACCACTACTACGAAGCCAACACTCGTACAGAACACGAAAAAAAGTTACCAGTATACTGTTGTATACCACGAAGCTGCTGACATAAGAAGGGATTGTCTCGACCAGATATAACATCAATAAAGAAGTGTCACCAGGGTCATCCAAAGGAAGGACGAGGCATGCAGCTAACTGACCAACGGAGATGAGCAGGGAATTCTCATCATAAGGGAAGCTCCTGATCATATCTTCGGTCAAAACATCAACATCACCATCAAAGAAGGAAACTTCAAAATGATTCAAGCCAAAAGATTTATTTATCTTGGCGAGACTCCAATGTCGATATCTATCATCTTCAGAAGGACGATGGCGCTCCAGTTCATAGTTGAGCCCCCTACTTTATTTTACAGGAACAAGACCATCACCAGCTATGGAGAGACCTTTTTCAGCATCACCAGATGAACTTAAAGAACGAGGAAAAGTTTGCAATGAAGAAGGAACATTCGCAGTCGAGCCCATAACAGCATCTTTCAATTTCTGGGAGGAAGCTTTGGACTTGGAACTTGATGGTTTTCGTGTCATCAGGATTTAAGGAAAGCCTGAGACAAAAGAAGAAAAGATGAAGAACCAACAATCAATGAAATATGCTGGATGGAAAGTTGTGGCTGGAGAAGATGAAGATCATGTCTCTAACCCATCATTTATAGAAATCACAAAAATCACAAACTCCCACAAAACCACGACAATGCGTGAAGGAGGGGTCCACCATTATTTTGAAAATGGCGGCATAGGCGGAGATTTTCTTCCATCATTGCCCACGACAATAACTGAAAGAAAATGGGCAAACTGTTAATACATAATTTCGGATGGACACGTGGCGCCATCACCAAAGGACGAACATCGAAGCAACATGAGCCGCGAATGACAGGAGTGTATCCAGGCGAAGGAATAACTCATCACGAGATGATGAAATCCAAGGGAGGAGATTAAATGGTTACCAACCTATGATACTAGGAAAAAACAGGCATGCCGAGGAGCAGTCACACCGCATTAAATGATGTAGACAACATGACAAGAAATCGTCTGTGGATTGGGGATTGGCCCAACCAACGGTGGAGAACACAAACCTAGACCAATAAGGAGCCGACATCGCAAGAATACAACAAGCATCCTCCACGTAGCAGTACGACGAGCTAGGATTGGATGATAAGAGCGGTCACCGAAGATGGATGATCGAACCAAGGAGCATCAAGAGAACGAAGCAACCAAGGACATCAAAGAGCGGTGCCTACAAAAGTACTATAAATACCCCCTATCAACAACAACAATGGGGGTCGCATAGTTTGGAAATGATAGCTAGGAGTGAGTATTCTTGGATAAACTCTCAAGATTCCATAAGACTTATATCCATAACAAATTGAAGTGACTAATAGTGTAAACCAGAGAGAACTTTATTGATTTGGCGTAATAAAACTACAGGTTTTACCCTCGAGGACATAGGCACACAGCTGATGAACCTCGTTAATTGTTGTGTTGATTGTCATTGCAGTCATATTTATTATAGTTTTCGTCATTTGTTGATCATCTCTGAGGTGATTCTACGATTGAGGGTCGGGAGCATTCTTTGTTTATAATAACTAACGACAACACGTTCAATCCCTTGAACAGATCCCTGGTTATTAACAAACAAAGGCCACAAACGACCTAAACAATCGATTCTTTAACAAGTTCTAATTTGTAGTATGATATGGGAAAATTAGTATCAACATGCATCATAAGAAGACACCTTCCCATCATTCAGAATCATAGAGCTTCATGATCTCATCCATTACATAGTCAAAAGCAACACATACTTTTTTTTTCCTCCTCCTTGATGTGCATCATCATTTTCTTACTCTTCTTTGTTGCCTCTTTTCTGACAACAAATTCATCCAAAACAATCACAAAAGCTGCCTTCGACCCCAGATCCAAGGCACACTTCAAATCCCGGCTTCTGAGAGTATGTCACCCGCTCCCATTATCCAGCAGTTTCTTCTCACTGTGACCACCTCTCTGTCGCCACTAAAATTCATCACATCCACGCCCTGTTTGGTAGCATGTGCACCCCTTTTTAGCCTCCAATATACTCATCAATCTTCTCCATCTAACTTCAAAGCAATGTCAGCATCAAGCCCACAACTCAAGTCTTGCAGCAGGCTTATAATGTGTAAATCTCAGCCCACAACATAGTTGTTCCATCATCATTGCAACCCAACAAACATTTTTTTTTTTAATGGCTGTTCTGTTTTTCGGTTTTTTTTTTCCAGAGTGAGAAACAAAGACTTACCTCCCCCACACTTGAACTCTACATTGTCCTCAATGTATATTGACTCGTCCAATGTAATTCAAATGCGGGTAGATATCCGGTGGATTGACTCCCACAAAGCGAAATCGAATGGGTTGACTCCCATTAAGCGCAGTCTTTGTATCTCTGCAAAAAGAACAAACAAAACAGTAAAATCAAATACAAACAATGGGTTGCCTCCCACGTAGCGCTTGTTTTAGCGTCATCATCCTGACATATTCTCTCTACGACTCCTCCAGAGGGATATCGATCTCATAGTAAGGTTGAAAACTATGGCCTTTCACCTTTAACCTTTTTCTCGTTGCCAAGCTCCTGCACCATTAGAAAACACAGTTAGCACAACAAAAGGTCATGTCCAATGTGATTTAATTTACAAGGAAATAAATGTAGGCAAAATTTCTATACAAGAATTTTCTGTCCAACACCAAAGTGTTTTCCAGAAATCTTGTCACCATGATACGCCTTATTCTTTTCCTTGCAAGTGTCTGAACTCTTTTGCCTTCTCTTTCTGAAAATTCGTTGAGCTAAATCACCAACCACATTGATGGAGAAACAAGAGTTAACATCACTAGGATATTTCATCGTCTCGAAAATGTCGAAACGTATTGTTTCTCCATCAAATTTCATCGTCAACGTCCCCTCATCAACATCAATGACGGTTTTAGCCATCTTCATGAAGGGTTGTCCCAAAAGTAAAGGGATGGATGAATATGATGAGCCCTCATTCATTTCCAATACACATAAGTCTGCTGGAAACACCAATTGATTGACCTGCACAAACACATTCTCAACAACACCCCTAGGGTAAACATTAGAGCGGTCAGCCAATTGTAAAACAACACCTGTTTCTTTCAACGGACCTAAATTAAGAGATTCATATATAGATGCGGGCATAACATTCACTGAAGCCCCTAAATCTAACATAGCTTTGCTAAATTTAGTATTACCAATAACAACTGGAATATCGAAACTACCTGGGTCTTTACATTTTGGTGGGAGATTCTTCTGCAAGATAGCAGAGGCATTTCCCCCCCCACAGTCATTACCTCATTACCCTTGAGTTTTCGCTTCTTGGTACACAATTCCTTCACCACTTTCGCAAATTGAGGAATTTGTTTGATAGCATCCACAAATGGAATATCCAGATGAATCTTCTTGAGAATTTCTAAAATCTCAGTTTCTTGTTCCGTCTTTTTGGAACTAATAAATCTGCGAGGAAAAGGCAAAGGAGGAACATAAGTAGAAACAGGAGTTCTAGAAATTTTCTTAGGTACCTCAATAGTTTTAGGAAGAGTCTATGATTCCTTGTCAGGTTCAGCTGAACTTGACTTGGTGATATTGTTGTTCTTTTCTTCCTGCTGCACAGTTTGTGTACCACTTCTCAATGTCACGGCATTAACTGTTTCTTTTGGATTAATGACAGGTTGAGAAGGGAGTTTCCCACTATTCTGTGACTTCAACTGATTCAACTCACTTGCCATAGTGCTGAATTGTGTTTGCAAATCCTTCATTGCATTATCGGTTCTCTGCACGAATGCCTTTAACAAGTCTTCCATGTTAGAACCTTGGCTTTGTTGTTGATGTGGTGGTTGAAATTGTTGTTGATACCCATTCTGGTGGTTGAAAACAGGTTGTTGAACCTCAGCTTGCTTGTTAGCATAGCTAAAGTTGGGATGATCTCGTCATCCTGCATTATAAGTGCTACAATAGGGATCATATCTCGGCCTCTGCTGATTTGGAAAGGCAGCATTAGCTTGTTCATTACACTCTCTGTATGCTGAATATTGAGGTAACGCCTGTCTTTCTAATACCTGTTGCATCATTGCTGTCAGATTATTCAATTGATTATGAATATCAGAAGATTCACTTACCTCATTAACTCTTTTGACGATTGGTTCTGAACGGCTGTAGAATTGTTGAGAATATGCTGCCATACTGTCAATTAACTCTCTAGCTGCTGTTGCAGTTTTACTCATGAATGCACCACATGCAGCATCAAGGAGATATCGATCACTGGCAAGGAGACCTTCATAGAAGTTCTGTAGTTTTTGTAGAACACTGATTTGATGATGTGGATAGCTCGCCACCAATCTCTTGTATCTCTCCCAGACCTCAAATAAAGTCTCGCCAACCATTTGGCGAATAAATGATATCTCCCTTTTTATCTGAGTAGCTCTGGAGGCAGGAAAATACCTCTCAAGGAAAAGTTATTTCATTGCTTTCCATGTTGTAATACTTCCAGGAGATAGGTAATATAACGACTCTTTCGCTGTGCCCTGCAAGGAAAATGGAAAAAGATTCAGCATGGCTCCATCTGCATCAGTATCATCTTTTGGAAGCATGGCCGAAACAATGTTATGAAACTCCATCAGGTGATTGCTTGGATCTTCATTGGCTATTCCGTGAAATTTAGGAAGCTCTCTGAGCATCCCTGGTTTAATCTCAAACTTTGATGTTGTTTGGATACACCAGCGTTGTTCGTCAAGCTTGTGAGAAGCTAATTCTTTAAGTGTTTTCTCAGTCATAGCTTCTTCGTCTTCCAGAACTTCTTCGTCTGAAATTTCTTCTTGTTGAGGTTCTTGTAGCACTGTTCCTCTGCGAGTAATAATACCGCACCGTTCGTATTCCCAACGTTTCGATGCCAGAGATAAGTACCTGAAACAAGAATCTCAAATATCAGTTTAAAATAATAAAATAAAAATAAAAAATATAATAACCATCCGTTATGCCTCCCCGGCAGCGGCGCCAAAATTTGATACGTTGTCAAACAACACAAATATATTTCAGTTCTTAACCTCACAATAAATAAATTAGAATAATGGCAAGAACAGATTCGATCCACAGGGAGGTATTGGTTGTTATTTATGATCGACTTCTAAAGTAACCAGGGGGGATTTTCGTGCAATAAAAATAAATTAAAATTAAAGCGTAGAAATATTGAAAATAAACAGGAGGTGAGAATATTGGTTAAGGGTTCATCTTCAATCACATAACATGCACTATGATAAATATTTGGAGTTTCTATTTAATACCTCATCATCAAAAGCCCTAGAATACATCATCGCGAAAATATCTCGTAATTTCCTAAATTCATCACATACCATAGCGATGAATATGTGAATTCTACGTAGAGAACAACTCAACACTACGATTAATTGAGTTTGAATCCTCTAAGACCGTTAATATTTGTGAAATAGGCTAATCAATGCAACAAACTACTAGTAGCAGTTTATTCGGACAAAGGTCATATTCTACATATAATACCTAACAGCTATCACCGCATTCAGAATTATATTCTACTACTTATGAATAGGTTCATCGACATTTTGTATCTCAAAACCTAATTCTAGTAATAGATATGAACATAAATCAATTCAATTTGCAACTTAAATCAATATACGTCCAATCTTAATGCAATACGGCAATCATGCATTTATACTCACAGTAAAGTATGAACGATGATGAAAAGAATATTTATAACTCCATAAATTAATAAATCGCATGTCTATGAAATCCGACTACATACTTAACCAATATAAAATTGTTTAGCTACTCATAGCTTTATTGATCATAACTAGAAAATATAAAGAAAATAATAAAAAGCATAAGAAAAACCCCTGTTTGCGGCGCCTCGAAAATCCCACAGCAGCTTTCTTTGTTTCCCTGTGTGAACTCCTTGCGTGAACTACTTATTTTTTCCCTCTATTAGGTTTGTAGTTTCTTTTATACCTTCCTTCCAAAACCGATAGAAGTTAAACCTGTCGAAACTCGAAGCCCAACTACACAAACAATGACCCAACTCCCGATTGGGCTCTACCAATCGGGAAGCCCATTCACCTTAGTAGTCGCATGTCAGTTCCGTGGAACCGTCAGCATCTTGTATATGCAAGTGTGCCAATCGCACAATCTCTTTCTTCTTATTTGTGTCGGAAACAGATATTCGACAGTTACTTGAATTCTTTCTCAGACGAGATCGAGTAACACACCATCAGGCATCAGCACCACCTCAGACTAACTTCAATATTCAAAATCCAACATGAATCCATGAAATAACTCGTCTTCAAGTCCTCTATCTCAATCAGAAAACCTACAATCACCTCATCGATCATCTTTAGCAACAACGCCATTAATTGCAGATGCCATTTCTCTCTACTGTTCAATCCAATATTACCACCACGACCCACCTAATAATTTCTAATCTAGTTTCCAAGAATCCTCTTAAATTCCATGAACACATTGAACGCAATTATGGTTTCTCATATGGCAATTCAGGTCACTCCATTTCCAATGTCCTTAGATGGAGAAGATGACACCCCTTAAGGCTCGACAGGAGTTGGTAATAACCAGGCTACCTCACGTACTGTTGTTTAAAGAAGAGGGGCTGCCTGCAGTAGATTTTGTTTGCGACACTTTTGAACCTTGACTCCATCTTGTATTTGCGTCCTTCAACTTTCATTATATTCAATTGGTGAATTGAGTTGTCTTTGCTTCATTTTGTATGACATAACTTCAAAATACCTGCAAAATAGAAAACAACGTAAAATAAAGAATGTATGAGAATTTAGCCGACTAAAGTGTATCAATTAGGTACTCTTGAATAGGTTTTTTGAGCACCTACCAATCACAATGATGTTCATGATGATACGGCAGTAGACAATGTACTTAGCCTCAAAAAATGACAGATATGCACCGTCTCTAGTATCCCAGCTAAGTGCAAGCTTCTCTTTGCCAGAACTTTCAATACCGTCATTCATAGAGTTGTTAACAATCCTAACGACATCTCTTTGTGGGTTCAATTGCTTCTTTTTCCCGTTTGCACTCTTCGCATTTACTTCCCCCAGAGTAGTATGAAAGACAAATCCGATAACAGAAAAAAACTTCAGATTGCGGCTATACAGTATGCTTTGCATAAATGGTCTGAACCCAATGGTTGTGTCACCTTTATCCATAGAGCTTTGGAGGAGCAAGCTTCTTTGCAGGAAGAACGCCAAAAAATTAAGGGAAACAATCAGGAGAAGACGCAAGAAGATCAGGAAGCAGTGAACATGCGACTTTGTCGTAAAAAGTTAAGTAATGGGCTATACACAGCTGTTATTCGTACCTTGACTTCCAATGGTGTGGCTCTGCCTAATTCAGGGACTTTGGAAGAATTGCAGGCCAAGCACCCTCATGCAGATCCTCCCTGGATACCAGCGGATCCTACAGCGCAACCACCTTTCATTGCATCTAAGGACTTGGTCCTTGACAAGCTTAAGAGCTTTCCTAGGGGGACTTCGTGTGGGAGAGATGGCTTTTGGGCGCAACATCTAGTCGATGCTTTGAGTGGATCTGATGTTGCTGTGTCTGATGAGCTCATTAATTCCATTACCGAGCTGGTTAACATATGGCTTGCAGGTGGTTGTCCTTCGGATTTAGGGAGTTTGTCGCTTCGGCTCCTTTAACTCCCTTGCTCAAGCCCGGAGGTGGTATCCGTCCCATCGTTGTAGTTACTATTTGGAGACGTTTCGTCTTTAAATTTGTTGTTTCTTATGTTGGAAAGCAATTGGAGAACTACCTTAGTGACTTTCAGTGCGGGGTAGGTGTACCTGGTGGTGGTGAGTCAATTTTTCATGCGGTTAACAGACTTCTTTAGGCGAAGAGTGACTCGACATCTATGTCAATGCTCCTGGTTGATTTCTCCAATGCATTCAATCTTGTAAGCAGGTCTGCAATGATTAGAGAGGTAAGGAAACATTGTCCTTCAATTTCTAAGTGGGTAGAGTTCTGTTATCCGGCTCCTGCTAGATTGTATTATTTGTACAATACTCTTTCGTCAGCTCAGGGAGTACAGCAAGGGGACCCTCTTGGGACCATGTTATTTTCTTTATCTTTACACCCCTTGATACATAGAATTGTAGATGCATGCTCATTGTACATGCAAGCATGGTATTTAGATGATGGGACCTAGTTGGGGACACGTTGATGGTGGCCAAGGCCTTGGACATTATTCAGCGAGAAGGTGTTTCTTTGGGGTTGCATCTCAACGTCTCGAAGACTAAACTCTTTTGGCCTACAGTAGATAGCAGAGGTTTGGTTGAGGGCGTTTTCCCGTCTAATATTTGCAGGCCTTTAGAGGGAGTAAAGTTGTTGGGAGGACCTGTTAGCTTAAGCCCCAAGTTTTGTAAGAATATGGTGGTTAACATAGTTCATAAGACCACGACTTTGATTGATGCCATACAGAAGATCAACGATCCCCAGGGTGAGCTTTTATTATTGAGGAACTGCTCTGGTGTCTCCAGATTATATTTTTCTATGTGCACTACTAAGCCTGAATTTTTGGAGGAAGCACGGGTGGTTTTTGATAATCATCTCAAGCAGTTCCTTAGACATCTTGTTACAGGAGATGAGCCGGGTTTTGGTCTCCTTCAGTAAAGGATTGCAACACTTCCCATCAAATATGGTGGCTTAGGTGTATATACCATGGAGGATACTGTGCAATACAACTATTTGGCATCTTGTTTCCAGACGAAGGCTCAACATGAGAATATATTGAGGCATTCTGGGATGTCTGGTTTGAGCCCAAGTTTTGATCGTGCACTCAACCTATACAAACAGGTTTGGTCTCCTTCACTATGCGTTGATGACATTGCCAACCCCCTCGCCCCCCCCCACATTTTATGAGTTCCTTGGCAATCAAATACTTCAATGCAGTAAAGAGGGATTTACCTAATCGGTTTGTTTTGACGAAGGGGGATTCATCATTGTGGCAGAGTAACAGGGTCAAACATGCACAAGATTATTTGTTGGTCATTCCGATTGCTGGGCTTAATCAAAAACTTGGGTCTCGACACTTTAGAGCTATCTTGCGTTATAGGCTTGGGATCCCTCTGTTCGATGAAGGGGACACTTGCACCAGTTGTGGCAGGGAGATGGATATCTTTGGAGACCATGCCTTGCATTGCTCAAGTGGGACTGGTCTCAAGTATAGACATGGCCTGGTTCGTGACACATTTCCTGATGTTTGTTACCATGCAGGTGTCCCGGCTAGGAAAGAGGTTGATTTGGGGTTCCTTTCAGACACCGACTTAGCTTTGAGACCTGCGGATATCTTAGTGTATAATTGGGATAATGGGCATGATGTGTGTATGGATATCACAGTTGTTTCTCCCTTTACAGGCGTTGGGGTGCGTGCTTTTGTTCCGGGCAAGGCAATTGATGATGCTGTCGCTCGCAAGATGGACAAATATTTGGAGAAATGTACTGCTCAGGGCTTTGGTCTTGGTGTGCTTGCTTTTACCACTTTGGGGGGAGTTGGGTAATGACACGATGGAGTTTCTGAAGAGATTAGGCAATTATATGGCTAGCCATGATGCGAATGTCATAGTGAGAGATTTTCTTTTTCATAGGATTGGGGTTGTACTTCAAAAGGGGATTGGAGCCCAGCTTGTTGCGAGGCTTCCATCTAAATCCTGTAATCCTGTTGATTCTGATTCAGATTCAGATTAATAATATATGAACCTTTAATAAAATGAAAAAACTGCCAAAAAAAAGTGAAATGTGTAAAAAAAAAAAAATGCACATAAAAAAGTGAGATGTGGAAAAAAAATAAAAAAAAATAAAAAAAATTGATGTTTGCTTCAGGACAAGCAAAAACTAAGTGTGGGGAAATTTGATAGGCACTTAAAATGCTTATTCAAGAGTACCTAATTATACACTTTAGTTGGCAAAATCCTCATACATTCTTTATTTTACCTTGTTTTCTATTTCTACAGATAAAATGACTTTAAGTCGCAAAACATAAAAAAAGGCATGTGCTCAGAAAAATTGCACCGTAAATACACCAACCAAACCGTAAAAAAGGATATAAGGCGTAAAACTCAAAATTGAAGCGTAAAGTCCAGTTTTACGCCTCATAAACTGGGACGTATATTGTGCATTTAATATTTCCATGCAACTTACGTCTCAATGGCAGGTTGTCGTCCTAGGCGTAAATTGAGTGTATGGCTCAGTTTCCCCAAATTCCACTTTTTATGCCTCAATTGGGAAGAATCTTGAGGCGTAAATTTGTTTTACGCCTCAATTGGTAAGAATCTTGAGGCGTAAATTTGTTTTACGCCTCAATTCCAAGGTCAAACCAGACCGTAAACAGAGCCGCCCAACTCACAAAAATCACAAAAATCTACGTACTAAAGATGATTACATGCAACAATATTACAAGCAAAGGTATACCTGGGTGTTAGAAGCTAGTTACTCGAAATCGGTGTTTGAATCACTCATTTTGGTTGAGTGATTCAAAACTTTGAGATTTTTGAAGAAAAAAGTTTGATTTTTTTTTTCCTCTCCTTCTTTCTCTCCCAATCAACTCTAAAACAAAATGAATTTCTCTCTCCAAATTTTTTATTACCTTAACTATATAGATTATGATATCATGTATGTCAGCTGTTTGAGAAATTGCCTGAGTTAAGCTGTGGAACTGGAAGAATAATTTGAGCTTAAGTTGTTGATTATAAGTATTGGACTAGGGTTTTTAAGGTGTGACTGTTGTTAGTTCAGTGAATGAAGAAAGGGGTTAGAACTGGATTCGAGCTTTGGCCGGGTAGATATAGGGAAAGAAGATGTTGCTGTTGGTTGTCCATGACTGGTTGAATTGGAACTTGAGTACCAGCTGGTGACTGTTGCCACCGATTCTTATGCTTGAAGTGTATTGACTGTAACTGGATTGGAGTCTTCATTACAACACAGTTAAGGTTGGCTGAATGGATTTCATAATGGGGTTTCAAGATCATCAAATTGGTGAAATTAGTGAGGATTTTCATGGGTTCTAGCCAGGGTACTGTTGAGTTCAGTCAAGAAGAAAATGGGTGCGAGTCTATAGTGAGTTAAAATAGAAGTTCTCGACTTCAAAATTGAGCAGCAGTATAGAGGTGTAAGCCAAAAATGTGTTGGTTCGTTAAAGATGTGGACTTGGCTAGAGATTTGCAGTAGCCAGGAAAATTCATAAGGTATTGGATTGGGCTTTTGGTTGCAATCCAAAGATTCCTGGATTGTTGGGTCTGTTAGGGTGCTGATTTTCAGAAGTTTGAGAGATATAAGGTGCGCAACAAACATGAAAATAACATCTCTGGAGGAAGGAAAAGCTGCGCACAGAAAAGGGTTTTGAGTTTTCATGTTTTCCATTACTTTCTTTATAGTTATTGTTCTTAATAAAGCTATGTCTAGCTAATTCTTTTGTTAAGGTGAAAGGATGAACTTATAGGCTATTTTACTTATGTTCTTAAACAAGGGTTTCAAAACTAAGAGCTTAAATTGATGTTTGTGTTTCTCATATTCTTGGGTGAATTGTTTGATGATTTCTTTCATGTCTTATGCCTTGTATATGTCATTGTTGAAGTCTAGAACAAAATCCATTGTTAACCTTGGTGTTATTGATTTATGAATATCTTTAGACTTTGTACGTCATATATACTTAGTTCTTGAGTGTTCTAACTTTAAGGTCGAGAACAAGCATATCTACTTTGGAGATTTTTATCTATAAACTTAATCGTAATATTTTCCGTGTCTTAGTAGCTAGGTTTGTTACTTTGCATGAGTAACATTTAGACCCGAGTAAGAGAATATGAGTGAAACCTATCCTACAAGGGATTCCCATAGCCTTAACATCTCCATAATCTTGATTACAACCTTTTTGCTTCGTTTGATTCTTTCTATTTGCATATTTCTTTTAGTATAAATTCTGAAATTTTATCTTCTACAAACATCATTGAATTGGAATTGATTAGTTGGTTAATAGTATTGATTTAAATCGTATTTAACACTCCTCGTGGATGAACCGTGCTTGCCTTTATCTACACTAGACACCGTGCACTTGCGGTATATCTTTTAAAATTGAACAAGTTTTTGGCGTCGCTGTCGGGGAGTGGTTGCAAAACACTCTTAGTTGATACTTGACTTTCTAGTCGTAGTTAGGATTTATTTTTCAATATAATTTTTCTCTCTATTTTCAGTTTTTCTTTTCAATTTCCTTGGTTATTTTTGCTGATTTGTTTGCTTCTTACAGGTACTTTTCTAAGTTCGAGGAGCAACAATTTGGATTCTTAACGGGAAGAGAAGTAAGTGCTTGATTTACTCGCAAAGCACTTGCGAGGTGAGTATTGGGTAAGGTTTTATACATTCTGCTTGTGTTTTGTGCATGCAAGAGAAACCACTAGGTTGGGATAGAGATCAGTGCAATCGTCTTGTTAGAGTTAACCTTACAGTCATGCCTGGAACTGATGATGAAGGTGAAACCTTCCACCAGTCAAAAGTTTGAGAGACTATATGTATCCTACTAGAGTCTCTCAACCATCATGAATAGAATTACCTGCCACTAAAGCAAACTATGAGATTAGAACCAACAACATTCAGGCTCTACCCAATTTCTATCGGAAAGAGAATGAAAATGCTTAATATCATATTAGAGATTTTGAAGAGTTGCGTGGTACGGTCAGAATTAAGGACCTAACGGAGGAGCATCTTAAGCTTAGGTTGTTCCCTTTTTCCTTGAAAGATAAGGCGAAGTCATGGTTATATGCATTAGCCCCTTCTTTCTGTTAAGAGTTGGGATGAAATGACTAAACTATTCTTGAATAATTTTTTTCCTAGGTATAAGACTACTACCATTCATCAAAAATTGAATAGTTTTCAACAACAAAATGGAGAATCTCTCTATGACTATTTTGCAAATGACCAGGGGCTCAGGACTGTGTTTAATTCTGTCGCTGGTGCCTTGAAGTTTCTTGCAAACTGTTGGCATGCGATACATCTTCGTGCCATCTATAGTGCGTCTCTATTCATGCTTGGCCAATAGTACCCTTGGAGTCGTGCTTTCTGAGCTAGGGATCTCATCCCACTGTGGTTCCCGGAGTCTCCATAATTTAAAATATGTAACCCTTATTCTTTGGTAAGGCACCTGAGCAATGGACCTAAGAACGTAGATTTTACAGGACACCTTCCCGAAGCTGATACCTCACTGCTCTTGGCATAATCTTTTTGGCATGTTTGGGATCTTCGGGTAAGGTCTCGTTGCTTAAAAATTGATGAAGGGGTATTCTCCAGTCATCCTCTACCTCATTGCCTTCCAGGATTGGTGGGATGGTTACTCCTTCTACGTCAAATGCTTCTTCTTGTGTTATTTCTATTTCCACCGAAGGCTTATACACCCACCCAATCTTTATTGCTGTGAAATTTGGATCCCAAAGCATAGAGGATATGAATGCCAACGCATCTGCGTGCCTATTATCTTTCCTGGTCACATGTCTGTAGGTGACATTTTTGATCTTTGCCGTGAGCTCCTGAGCCAATTTTAAGTAAGTCGCGAGACAGAAGTCAATGGTTTGATACTTGAGCTCTATCGGTTTTACGCTAGCTGAGAATCACTGGTGAGTCTGACATGTGTGATGCCTAAATCAATTATTAACCTTAGTGCATGGATTACCGCCTCGTATTCAACAATATTGTTGGTGTATTCTCCGAATTCCAATCTAAAATGCATGTAATATCTTGTCCCCAGTAGGAGTGGTGATCACGATCCCTATCCATGCGCCTTCCTTGTTTGAGGAGTCGTCCACAAACACTTCCCATCTTCAGGAATTCACCGGTTCTAGCAGGTCTTCTGGCTCTTCTTTGTCCTCCTCTGTTCATTGTATGTCATCTATTTCTTCTTCATCCGTGAGGGGTAGGTCCGCCAAGAAATCTTCCAGTACTTATGATTTTTCTGTCGTTCGTGGTTCAAATATGATTTTGAACTGCGTGATCTGTGCGTTCCATTTTGCTACTCTTCCTACTCTATCGGAGTTCTGGAGTACTTGCCCGATGGGTGCCTTCGTTAACACCCTTACTATGTGTGCATTGAAGTAGGTTCGTAGCTTTTGAGTTGCAAATACGAGGGCAGGGATGATCTGCTCCATCTTCGTGTAATTCTTGTATGCCGGTGCGAGGGTTTTGCTGATGTAGTAGATGTGTATCACTTCCTTCTTGTTTGTTCGAACTAAAACGACACTGACGGCGCTGTTGGTCGTCGCTAAGTATAATGTTGATACTTCGTCCTTCTCTGGCTTTTGCAGGGTTAGCAGGGTTGCTAAGTTCTCCTTGATTTTTTCGAACGCTCGTTGTCAATCCACCGTCCATGCAAACCCGCAATCCTTCTTTAATGTGGAAATAAATCCTTACACTTGTCCGATGATCGAGCTATGAACCTACCTAATGTCGTCAATCTTCCGCTTAACTTCTCGACATCTTTTGTTTTTGAGAGGTGGCATCTCTACGATGGCTCTGACTTTTTCCGGATCTACTTCGATCCCCTTTTTGGTAACTAAGTATCCTAGGAATTTCCTGAGGTTACCCCGAAAGTGCATTTCTCTGGGTTGACCTTCATTCTGCAGTTTCTCATTGGCACGGATATTTCTTTGAGATCCTCCAAATGATTCTGCGATTTCAGGCACTTGACGAGCATCATCGACATATACCTCCAGGTTCCACCCAATCCATTGCTTGAATATTTTATCCACCAATCTTTGATTCTTTGGTATGTCGCTCTCGCATTACGCAAACCGAAGGGCATCCCGAAGAAGGATGTGTGCTCTTGATCTTCTTCCGCCAAGGCTATCTGATTGTACCCCGAATAACCATCCATGAATGATAGCAACTTGTGGCCCGAAGTTGCATCCACTAATTGATCTATGCTTGGTAAGCGGTAGCTATTTCTAGGGCAAGCTTTGTTGAGGTTGCTGAAGTCGATGCAAATCCTGACCCCTCCATTCTTCTTTGGTACGATTGCCATGTTAGACACCCAAGTGGGGTACATTACTTCTCTGATAAATCCAGGGTCCATAAGCTTCTGAAGTTCCTTCTCTACTGCCTCGTGGTATATAGGTGCTACTTTTCTTATTCTTTGTTTGAACGGTGGGGTACCTAGGTTTATCCGAAGGTGATGGGCCACCACCGTTGGATCTATCCCTGGCATGTGTTTTCATGGTCCATGCAAATACATCTGAATATTCTTTCAGTAACTCTTGTAACTTCACTTCCATACCTTCCTCCAATAATGTCCCGACACTTACTAATCTTGGCGAATCTTCGGTCCCGATATTGATTTTCTTTGTTGGCTCTATTGATGAGAATAACTGCTTTGGAGGCCCGATATGAGTGATGTTCTGTAATTGTTATTTATCCCCTGTTGCTGACATTGACGCCCCCATTGCCGCTGGGATCAAGGAGGCTGCCTTCGCTGCTTCAATCTCCTTGTTGTATTCCTCATACCTCTTTTCTTTTTCGTCTTCCTTTCGTTTGCCTTTGTTCCTCTTGAGGGCTTCTTGGGCTTCATTATGATATTTGGCTTCGGCTGCGTCACATCTTCGGGCGTCTTGTTATTTGATCTCCATTTCGCCGTATGGTGTGGGGAATCTGAGGTGTTGGTGACATGTTGATGCGGTTCCCCTCAGACGGTGTACCCATGGTCTTCCCATGATCGAGTTGAATGGCGATGGTGAATCCACAACGCTAAACCTTGCCATCATTTTCATCGGCCCTGCGTCTACCTGCAAAACTATCTCGCCTTTAGGTTTTGACAAAGATCCATTGAACCCGTAGATCGTGTATGTAGATGCGTCCATCTGGTCGTCTCGTAGCCCCATCCGAAGGTAGGGTTCATAGAACAATACGTTGAGCGAGCTTCCCCCATCGATCAGTATCTTTGAAACGTTCCATCCATGAATGAGTAAGGTTACAACCAGAGGGTCATTGTGCATTTTCACATCCTGGTTGATGTCTTTAGTAGAAAAGGTTAGGGGTGTCGCCATCCATTCTTACCAGTCATCTGTCAGGTTTCCATTGACCTAGGCGGCTACTCAGTAACCACCTAGAGGTTTAAAATACACAGAAACGCTCGCAAATTTCTCACTTCTTCTTTCTCTTCTTCTCATTTCTTTTCCTCTCTTCATTTCTTCTCTTTTCCCACTTTTCGATTTGATAATCTTTTAGCTTGATTCACGACATATTCTTCAAAGGGTTTGCTCTATGATCGTAGGTGGTTTCATTTCTAAGATCAATTTCGAAATCCATCCACGATTTCATTCTAGGTAAGTAATTCTAACTTTAATTTTTGGTTACATATTTTATTGATAATCATGAAATTTATTGATGTTTGATTGATAAATGTTATTGTGTTGGTAAAACATGTGTTGTGTAGCATCCCAATCTATAATATGTCAGTGTATAAGTGGCCAGTGAAGGTAATGAAGGAATGTGAGAGAATTATACGAAATTTTTTGTGGTCTGAAGATCCTGCAGTAAGGAAAATTGTGACTATTAAATGGGATATTGTGTGTTCTCCTGTAGAGGAAGGGGGTTTAGGCCTGAGGAAGCTGGAAGTTATTAATAAGGCACTGCTTATGAAGCTTTTTTGGAATATTCAAAATGGTCAGGAGGAATGGGCAAAAAAAAATTCAAGCTAAATTTCAAGATAAGAATGGAGGTTGGATTGAATATTACAAAAAGTCTTCTGTGTGGCCTGCTTTGAAGGAGTAATAGATGAAGTTAAAGCTGGAACTAGATGGCTGGTAGGAGATGGAAAACAAATTTCAGTATGGGAGGATGCATGGGTGAAAGAAGGTGCTTTGATTGATATATTCCCTGGAAATGAATTCATGGTATCATATAGTGAAATGAAAGTTGCAAATCTGTTATTAGCAGGGGAATGGGTAATTCCAGCTGAGATGTTAGAAATGATAGATGTTAATGAGCTTCCTGTAGTTGAAGGAGGAAGGGATAGAAGAATATGGATCCACACCATAACAGGGGATTTTACAGTTGCTTCAGCTGCAGAAGTTATAAGAGTAAAGCATCCAAAGTTAAGTTGGCCAAAAAAAAGCATGGAAAAATAGTAACCATCCTAGTGTGTCTAGTAATGTTTGGAAGATATTGAGTGGAGCTTGTTCATCTGATGATAATATGAAGAAAAGAAAATTCCAGATATGCTAAAGATGTGTGTTCTGCAAAAGTAATGAGGAAACAATGGACCACTTGCTGTGGCATTGTAATTTCAGTGAGTTGATTTGGGAATGGCTGGGAGGTATTTTTCACTTTCTTAATCCTAAATCTTTTGAAGATGTATTGAGAATGGGAAATCAAAAGAGTCCAGCAGTAAAGGAAATCTGGAGATCAGGTACAATGATTACAATGAAATAATTGGTTTACTAGGAACAAAATGATATATGATGGTGTTGGCTTTTCTGCAGCTAACATAAAAACCAGAATTCTGAAGTTTACAGCTGAATGTGAAGTGATAATGAAAGCTGCAATGTGGAATTCCAGTTATGATCTTCAAATCCTTAAAGCATTTGGGATGAAATGCAGAAGGATAAAGTCAATTAAAGCAATTGAGGTTCATTTCCAGCTACCTAGAGAGAATCAATTGGTACTATGTTATGATAGAGTTTCAAAAGGGAATCCAAGCCTTGCTGGTTTTGGCTTCATAGAGAGAACTCATACAGGGGAATGTGTAATAGCTACTGCAGGTGGAATGGGGATTGCCACAAATTATATGGCAGGGATAATAGCAATTCTGTGTGCAGGAGAATGGGCAATAACAATGAATTTTAGGATGTTATATTCAGGACAGACTCTAAAGCAGCTATTGTGGCTTTTTGTAATGATAAAGTTCCCTGTTTTGCTATATCTAGATGGAAGACGATCAAAGAAGGGATTGCCAGTTGGATTTTTGTTCACAGTTTCAGAGAAGCAAATTTCTCTGCTGATGGATTGGCAAAAAAAGGTGGACATCTGAGGAGATGAGAAAAACTTGTGTTTCATCAGAATCCTGACTTCATAGTGTCCATGGAATACCCAGACAAAACTTACTATAGGTTGTGCTAAAATAATATGTAATTCTGGTTGTTTCTTTTTTGTGTCATGTTTTGTATTTGTTTTGGTTTTCTGTTGTGTCTAAAACAGAACTTTGAGTTGTAATTCCTTTTGTCCCTTTTGGTTAAAATAAAATTATATTATTGAGTAAAAACAAAAATGTTATTATGTCAAATCTATTAATGTAAGTTGAACATATATCCAATTATTATTTTTTTATTTTTTTTATTTTGATCATCAAACAAGAAGATTGTATTGATAAAAAACAAGAGGGTACAAAAAAGCTTGTACCACCCTCAATGAGTTACAAAGCAAATGAAAAACAAAAACACTCTAGTCACAGGAAAACTAAAGGGAAAACTAAAGGGAAAACTAAGTTGTAGCAAAGTACAACTAGGCCAGTTTGTGTCCGAGTTGTGGTAGTCCACTTTTTCAAAAATTTTGATGACAAGAGACCAGGTGAATATAGAGTACTTCGCCTTTGGAAAAACCATTGCTACTGAACTGCTATTCCTGTTGTAAACTCTTCCGCTTCTTTCGACCTAAATACTCCAAAAGATGACTGTTGGAATGTAATTCCAGACTGTTTTACTGTCTGTATCAATGAGCTGAATATTCCAAGAATAAAGGTAGGTAATCTCATCAGCAGAAACAATGAAGTTGTAGTTCAATCTACTAAGAAACTTAGACCACAGTTCTTGCGCAAAAAAACATTGAGAAATAAGTGTTCTGGATTTTCATTTTCGTGAAAAAACAAGCAACCTGATGGGACATGGATTCCTCTCTTTAATAACCTGATGAAAAAGGGACCATAAGAAAAAGGAAATCTTTGCGGAAGTTTCTGATGCCATATGTTGTTGAAAATAGATTCGCAATCATTTCAATTGACCGAAGACATAAAGTACGTATATGAAGAACTGACAGTATAGTTTTTCGTAGAGGTTAAAGACCACTCTAAGATGTCTTCTGCAGTTGAATTCGGATTCATCGAGCCATAATATAATGCACACCATAATTTAGAAACTACGTCTTGTTTCGACAAAGAGTGATGAGTTGCATATCAAAATATGTCGCTCGGTCACATACAATGTATACAATGGGAGACCCTAAAGGAGGCACAACAGGGTTAACAAAAGTAGGTGAAATTGTTTTTCAAAATGTTGTAGATAAGGACATAATCATGCAATGTGGGTTTGGTAAAATCTTTGAAATTGAGTATCTGAAACTTAATCATGCAAAATTTATCAGAATGATAGCCGAGAGGTGGTGGTATACCACACATACATTTCATTTTCCAGGGTTTGAGATAGGTTCTACTCCATGGGATTTCATACACCTAACCAGCATAAAATTCGGTGGACGACGTATAATCTTGGAATTAGAGTGTGTGTGAATGGAAGGCGTATCAACCAGTATGTGAAGTTTTGCTACATCACCTTACACCACCAAAAAAAGACGGGAACTGGAACTGGAACTGGAAGGGAAAAGAAAAGCGCAAGGACAAGGCGAGGACGAGGCGAGTTGTTCAAGAAGTGCAAGA
This sequence comes from Papaver nudicaule, assembly GCA_023529015.1. NCBI lineage: Eukaryota > Viridiplantae > Streptophyta > Magnoliopsida > Ranunculales > Papaveraceae > Papaver > Papaver nudicaule. The sequence goes on along the minus strand of JAJJMA010210961.1, from coordinate 10,370 downwards.
GGATAAAGAGGAAAACGAAGAGAATGATAATCAAAATGAAGATAAAACTGGTTATATAATAGTGACAGATGAAAACCGTGCACATTTGGGAAGAAGGCTTTTTGCTAAGGCTCGTATCCAAATGAGTGTGATCCTAGCAAAAGGTGGAGACGCAAATGTTAGTCTCGATCGATTGTCTCGTTCGTTTTTGATGTTCACTATAGGTTCACTGTTATTCCCCAATGCTAAGGACACAGTTTCAATCAAGTGGCTCCGGTTATTTCGTTACTTGTCCAAACTAGACACATTTGATTGGGGCGGTGAAATCTTTGCTAGGATATACAAGGATCTGAAAAATTATGTACTTGAATATACAAGGATGAAGTATTATTGGTATGTACTGCAGGTATACACGGATCCATACAATACACTTCTTTGTGGTTTTTTCTTTTTTTGTCTAATGTATTCTAGTAATAATGTTGTGTTGTTGGTGAATTTTGTAGCCTTGGTTTTGGTGCTACTTTCGAGTAATGTATCCAAGAATAAGGGATAATTTTACAGCTGAAGATCGAGATCCATGGCCGGGCGGTAAGAGGTATGGCGATGGGCAGAAAGATATAGGTAACCAACCCGATCAACGGGTAGCCTCTTTGTCTGTTGTTCGTAACTTTACTGAAACCTTTACCATGACAAAAGTGGAATGGATGTCGTGGAAAAATAGTAGGCATAATAATAAATCAAAGGTTACCATTGGTAAAGTGTTGTCTGCTAGTCGTAAAGTGTTTTTTAATCCAAATGGGAAATATAACATCTTGTACGTTGGATACATAACGATACCTTGTGATCCGCCAGATAAGTTCAGGGAATTGTACGATACCATCTTACCTTTTATTGAGGGTAGTCATAATTCTATGAATGTTGAGGCTGCAATTGAGCATGAGAATGGTCAATTTTGGCTGTCGATAAATACATGAGCGACACTGTTAATCATGTTGACAACCATTATATCTAGAGTTCACATGGTGTCAGAATTATTGATGTAGAACCCTTTGAACAATCCACTTTCATACCACGTTTTAGTCAAGAGCCCGGTCCAGGTTTTCCAAGGCTTAGTCAGGATCTCGTGAACGAGCAAGGTGAAAGATACACGAGGAAGATCGGGCAAGAGTATCTCGATATCATTCAGCAACCACAATACATGGCGACCTCGGCGACGGTGGTTAGTTTCACCTGCCTTAAAGTTACACTTGAACAAAATAAATGTTTCTTTTATCCTCATGCTTTTGTGCTGTCTGCCAGAGCAATGGGCTAGGGCGTATGAAACACTAGAACATACCAGAACGTGCGAGAGACTTGCAGGCTTCCACATCGCAAATGATTGGAACCGCGACCCACATTCACTTGCTCCTCCTATGGCGCGACACCAGAATGACCCTAATTAGAATTTATATTCGATGAATATGGAAATGAATGTGAAACCACTTCAAACTTTGCAGGACAAAGCAGTCACCAATTTAACAACTCTTATCAAGCGGATGATTGGGACGAACAATTAAGTAATATGGTGGGGTGGGGGTAGGGGGTGGTAGAAGGATTTCAGTTAACAACTTATGGTGTTTGATTGTTATTTTAAATGTTACTTCCGTGCCTTGTATTGTCCTTTACAGTTGTCTGTTTTCACATTGTGTAATCAATTCAAACCCTATTTTCTAAACGACCACTTTTTCAGTTGACTCGTCTTTGAGTTCAATCTCCTCGGCTACGGTAAAAAGCAGTTGTGTCGTCGCTTCAATCAACTTCAGTTGCTTGTGTCAATCCACTAAATAGTAGATTTAATTTAGGAAATAAATATATGGCCTCTTGTCGAAACAAAACCACATCTAATTCTTCTAAATCCTTCTCAATTCTCTTGGTTTGTAGTTTCAGAAGAACTCTTACATTCTTCTTGTAAAAGCGGGGATACCGAGATACTTTAGTTTTCGTGAACCTACTTGATTATAGTTGTTTGAACGATCTCACAAATCAATATTCAAACAACAACCTGAGTATAGTTCAAAGAACCGAACCCTAACAAGAACGTAGTTCTTGTAGATCTCAATAGAGATGGATTCACTCAAAGGTTATGAATCAACAAACTTCCAATTACTTCAATTATATAGATCAGAGACAATATAATGCGGAAGGGAAAAGTAATGCAAGACACCAGAATTTTGTTAACGACGAAACTGCAAACCTAGCAGAAAAACCCCAGGACCTCGTCCAGATGTGAACACCCTTAGTATGAATGGTATACAGACGCTAGCCTACTCTCAGACTTAGAACTGGACTGTATCGAGACTGAATTCGTCCTACAAGAAACTCAGCTACCAATGTGCTCCTACGTCTCTTGGCTCCCGCAGAAACCTACGTACTTGATTCCCCTAGCTGACGTCCTTTACAGGCCTAGGAGTTGCTCCACTTTCCTTCGTGAAGACTAGCGCTACCCTGCCTCTAACAGGACGCCTAAAAGTATCCAAGTAAATATGAAACCTATTTCGTGAATATGCGTTGGGAACTTCTAGGGTTTACGATTCAAGATCTACCTTACGAAGTTTCTATCAAATCTTGGTCGTGATAAGATTGAAATTATTCAATCGACCCAAGATACAGGATGGAATTTTACTTCCGACCTGTGCTTCACGATCCTCAAGTGAAGTCTTTCAATAGTCGTAGTCCAAAAGGACTTCGAGATGACGACCAACCTTTATGCAAGGATACACATATGTGTAGAGGATTGAGATTGTATCTTGCAGAAGGTCATCAATTTATAGTGATCACCAAGGTAGGCTTTGCTTAAAGTTTAAGCAACCTTGAGTAGGGCTCAAGCAAGTTCCGGAACTAAGAAGGTCCATAGCTTGAATACCTATTCTCAATCTTCTATGAACTTTGGACTAAGCCAAAAGTTAAAGAAGACTCAACCTTGTTTGAAGGTTCGCGACTTCTGGTCCAATTCATGTTTGGACATCGCTTTGCGACTTCTGGTCCAAATACTTGTTTGAACATCGCTTGGATTAAGTTGTTGAATTCCATGGGCCAAGTAATGACGAGTCCGAGAACTAATCATGCCTAGACCGAAAACTTCAATGATATGATAGTTTGGAAGTTTTCTCATGGCTTATATGTACGCGTTCACAGAGCAATCAAATAGAGTTCAGGAGAATTCAGGAACTTGTATGTACGCATTCATGAACGCGTTTATACAGACTTTTGCTCGTTCTCTGAAATGCCATACAATCACATGTACGCGTTCATGTACCCGTTCACCGTTGTGGTCAATTTCAAGAGACAATTTAACATACTCTACCTATACATATTATCACGAGTGTGACAAATGCAAAGGCGAAAATCCTAGAATACCTTCAGATCATATAAACAACATCATAGACTATTGGTATGATAGAAATGGTAAATACGATACGGAAAGGAAAAACCTTTCTAACCTTTAGCGAGGACGTTATGATTTATCAAGTAGTAAGCTTCGGTCTTCGTTTTCATCAGTCTTCGTCTCGATTATCTAAAACTATCCTAGTCCGAGGTTGTAGAGTAAACTTATCAAGGATTGTGTTTTTGTCTCATAAACTTGACAACCGACTTGAGATAGCAATATCAGTGGGTTCAACCGAGCAATGCTCTAACACTTCTAAAATCTTCTCAAACATGGTTAAGTATACTGCTCTTGAAAATTGCCATGGAAAATTGTAAATAATTGTAAAATCTTGGTTTTTCTTTTTATTTTAAATCCTTTTTATTTCTCTCTCTATTTTATTTCTTTTTCTGGTTTTATTCCTCTCTCTCTCTCGTTTAAATTCTTACTCGATTCGGAGACCAACCTTAAGTGAGGTTAGTCGATTAAGAGATATTGCGGGAATGACACCTGAAGCTGGTCTGTGTAAATGGTAATATAATTTGAGTGAATTACTATCCACACTTGGGATTTCCCATAGTTTTTTAACTCTTCCTTCACTTGGCATATTCCTGCTACATTCAGGCGCAACAGGAGAAACACATTTTTATCACTTTCAGGCCACAATTTCTTCCATTGTTCAATCTTTTTCTGAGTTCCAATATATTGTGTTCCTAAAATTTAATTGGTTTTGTTGTATGTGAATTAAGTGGAGAGAAGGAGATTCAATTGTCTGAGAATAAACACAACAAACTCACATCTGTTTAACTTACAAAACGCATACAAGATGTTTGACAGGAGGCTTGACTGAACAAGGCTATGTAGTCCTACAACTTTGTGTTGTTTAGTATCAATGAAATAAGGATAACAATTTTCAAAAAAAAAAAAAAAACGCCGAATATTCCATATGCCAAAGTAGTCATTTTGCAAAAGAAAATGCTAGAATGCCACAATTGTGCTTTCTTACTCTTTCAGCAAGACTGTGACTATCAGTAGCCTGTCCTCACCGTGATCTGACATGAATGTAATCTTTTGGTGGTTCAGAAGGTTTCTGATCCTTACAGTTATTCTTCTGAGAGCTTCATAATTACCTGCCTTTGTTTTCTCATCATTGTCACCTGATGTACTTTTTTTCGCATCCGAATTATCAACTTCCGCAATCTGCAAGCATCAAAAAGTTCTATAATTTCTCGAAAAAAACATTTAAAGAATGAAAATTTAAGCTTTAGAGACGCATTAAACACCAACCTTGACATCTTTGGTGGAAGGAATTGAAGGAGTTTCTTTAGCTTTTCCTTTAGAAGCAACTTTCCTTTTCCTGCCATTACCAGCTTGATCATTACTAACTTTTAGACCGATCTCTGAAATCTGTTCTAAAATTGAACAATCTTCTTAGACATTGTTGTTGTTGAATTCACCACCATTATTCTTTTCAGGTGTAGTAGACCTTGATGACAATCTACTTGGTAATCTAGATCTCATTTCATTATCTAATACCATATCTTGTAATTGACAAAAAATCTTTATTAGTAGTACTAGTGTTATTAGTATTATTGTTTTCTTGATGTGATCCGGTAGCTTTCGAAGATTGACTACTATAAACTCTAGAAAGTTTTCCACTTGGGTTCTGATTATTAGATCTATACGAAGAAGCTGACAATTCCGCTTCGTTTAAAACGAATTGCGCTGATGATGCTGATAAATTGCCGAACGTTCTTGTGCCGAAGCAAGATAATCTTCTTTGTTGCATGTTCGACACATTTTTTAATTTTACCTCCATTATTAAATATTCTTGAGGTTCATGAAATTACTGCAACACCATGTTGTTGCTAGGATTTTTCAGAAGCGAATAATCAGTCTTCGTTTTCTTCTACAGTTTTTGTTTTTGAGAAAAGATGAGAGAGAAATAAAACAAAGAGAGAGATAAAAAGAATTTTAGAAAAAAAAAAAACTAAAACCAGAAACCGTGGTATGAAAAGCAGGTACACGTGGGCCAATCAGGATGGCCGGAATAGGTGTACAGATTTTCACTAAAAAGGAAAAAGATTGATCATGCACTTAAAGAGAATGATTATACACTTGGTCTTAGTGTATACACAGTCTCTCTCATTTAGTTTTATTATTGTTTGCAATTTTTTCATGGCACTGATTCATTTGGTTTTATTGTTTGCAAATTTCCATGGCAATGGTTGTGTTAACTTGTTTAAAGCTGATTAGTGCAACTAAATAGAAACACAAATTTAAGAAAAAACTACAGAACCGCACCAAAACCTCTAAATAGTAAAGAGGTAGACTTGATTGGAGGTTGAACTGTACCAATATAATATTGATTCCTAAGTGTGATTGGGTTTTTAGTATGCATAATTTCAGACCCATAAGTCTAATAGGGGGTGTGTATAAGATTATCTCTAAAGTGCTAGCTGAGAGGTTGAAAGTGGTGCTTCCTTCTATAATTTCTGAATTCCAAGGAGCTTTTGTTGATAATAGGCAAATCACTGATGGCATATTAATTGCATCAGAGCTTATTGATTCGAGAGAAAGGGCTGGTATTTCAGGGTTGGTGATGAAAGTAGACTTAGAGAAAGCCTTTGACAATATTAGTTGGTCTGCTTTGGAGTATACTATGTCAAGGTTTGGATTTGGTAATATTTGGAGGTGTTGGATTAGATGGTGTCTTGCTAATACAAGATTCTCAATGACCATTGATGGTTCTGCATCAACATTGTTCAAGAGTAGCAAAGGGTTCAAGCAGGGTGACCCAATTTCACCTTTCCTGTTCATATTAATGGTGGAAGTACTGTCAGTTATGTTGAAGAAGGCTGCAGCTCTAAATCTAATTTCTGGTTTTAGTGTGGCAGAAAATGCAACTGTCATCAATCATCTCCAATTTGCAGATGACTTAATAGTATTTTTGGATTTCAATGTGGAACATGTTCAAAATTTGAAAAATGTGCTTCTCTCTTTTCAGCCCATTTCAGGTCTAAAGATAAATTTTAGAAAAAGTGCTCTAGTATCAGTATGAATGGTTGTTAATGCTAATGTTGCTGCTACAATTTTTGGTTGTCCAATAGCTGCATTCCCAATGAAATATTTGGGAATTCCCTTAGGCAGTAAATCAACGGCAATTGGTGTATGGGACACTATTATTCAAAGATTTGAGAAGAAATTGAGTATATGGCAAAGAAGATATCTATCTAAAGGGGGAAGACTAATGTTGATCAAGAGTGTGTTAGCAAGCTTACCAGTTTACTATATGTCCCTTTTTCAAATGCCAGTGTCTGTTGAAAAACAGTTGGTTAAAATTATAAGACAATTTTTGTGGGGAACTAGTGGAAAAAAAGCTAAGAGGAGTTGGGTAAGCTGGAAGAAGGTATGTCTGCCAAAAGAGAGGGGTGGTACTAGCATTAAGAAGCTCAGGATCATGAACAAATCGCTACATGCTAAGTGGATATGGAGGTATGGTCAAGAAGAAAGGGCTTTGTGGAGAAGAGTAATTCAGGAGAAGTTTGGAGGCAACAAAAGAGCTTTCTTTCCTAGTTCAACTAATAAGGCTGTGGGGAACAGTCTTTGGAGTGTTATTTTGAAGACAAAATCAGTGGTTGAACATGCCACTTTGGTGCAGGTCAACAATGGTGATAGATATTTGTTCTGGAAGGATAGATGGATCAATGGCTAATCACCAATGTCATTGTTTCCATCTCTTTACAAGATTTGCAGGAAAAAGGAAGCTACTGTCAAAGAAATGATGGATACTAACAGCCACAACAACTGGCATTTTGATTTTTGCAGGTTGCTTAAGGATGAGGAGATTCAAGAGATAGCTCACTTGCTGAACATAATACCTGCAGTACTGGCAAATGGAGGTGAAGATAATAGAGTATGGCAAGATGGTTCAAAAGGCTTCTCAGTTGCAGAGTGTTACAAAGCATTGGAGGATGATGGTTTGCTGTTGTTTCCATATAAGACAGTGTGGAATCCTAAAATACCACAAAAAGTTGTTTTCTTTGTGTGGACTCTATGCTACAAGGCAGCTCCAACTCAAGATAAGAACAAAAATGCAATTACAGTGAATGGGTGTTTACTTTGTAAGAAGGCTGCTGAATCTAATGATCACTTATTCCTTCATCGTGAGATCACTAGATCAATCTGGCACCATTTCATGGACTACTACAACATGAATTGGGTGTTTCAAGACTGCGTTAAAAGAACCATTTGGGAGTGGAAGAAGAAGAAGTGCACTGGACAATCTGTCGAACGAAGGTTTTGGGATATTTATCCATTTGCAATTTGGTGGGCAGTATGGTTGGAGCGTAATGCAAGGTTATATAGTGGCAAATACAAAACTGTGGACAATATCATTGATAGCGTAAAGATCTTCATCTACAACTGGTGTGTGGGAACTGAAATATTTAAGGGAATTAGCCTAACTACTGTTTTGTCTAATTGGGATGCAGTAATGAGTTTGTAATCTGGTTCTGCTTTAATCGAACCATGTATCTGTTTTCCAGCTTCTGATCACCTTCTTGGTGTTTAGTTGCTATTTTTCTTCTAATATATGCCCTTTTTGAGTAAAAAAAAAAAACACAGCTACAAGCATTTACAATTTAAAACATCATGCCAGTACTCTCACAGGCCAGGCACTGGCACAATCAGCATTTATTATCTCCAAACTGAAAATTTTGAAGAGGCATGTTCAATCAACTAATTTCTGTCATAGGTTAGATCAAATGGCTTATATTACATCTTTAGACGTAACAAGTAAAATCCAAAGACTGAGAGCAGTACCAATGTACTGCGAATTTATTTGCTAGATTTGGAGCTTAAAATGTCCTGGCATCTTCAAGTAGTTTTACAACACCTCTCATTGTGGGTCTTTCAAATGGGTCCTTTAATGTACATTGTAAAGCCACTGACATTACTTTCTTCACTTCTTCCATTGCTGCTGTAAACATGAGTTCATCGATTAGACTTGGATCAACGATGTCCTCCATGGCTTCCTTACTGCTCCATCTGGAACTAACCCACTTAGTTATGCCGGTATCATCTGATGATGAAGGATCCAATGCTTGTTTTCTGGTTATCAGTTCAAGCAGAACAACCCCAAAACTGTATACATCCCATTTCTTGATCTTTGCCATTGTTGTAGTTGCTGTAAATGCAGTTTCTGGCAAACAAGTAGATATCCGAACCGATTTTCATAACTTCAAGCTCAAGTTAGAACAATGACAAAGAGAAGTTCATGAATCAAACTGCAAACTCAGACAATACTTTGGAAATTCACAAACTATCAGTCAACATATGAAGTCAATTACACATAACATGGTTTTTGTAATTTAGGGGCTCTATATTGTCATTAGTGGACAGGTTTCTGCCGAGGTCCAGACACAACATATACGGAACCAGAATGGGTCACTGTCACGAACCAGGGCAAGATAAAGTTCTTAAAGTAAACACAAGATTAGGAATCTTAGTCGATAAATATTTTATTACCTGGTGGAATATAGCCAACGGTACCCATGACTGAAATAGAATGAACGGAGGCAGAAGAGTGATCGATGAGCTTTGCAATATTAAAATCGGATGTATGTGGCTCCATATCCGAGTCCAAGAGTATGTTTTTGGGTTTTATATCTCGATGCACAATAGTGGGACTACAGTCATAGTGGAGATATTCTATACCGTGGGCGATCCCTAGAGCTATTTTATAACGAACATCCCAATTGAGAACAGGTCGTGGACTAATTTCATGCAGAACATCATGAAGACTGCCATTCTGCATGTACTTGACTACTTGTACAAGATCAGCCCATAATCCTTTCTTAATTAACCAGAAATCTTCTAACCTAACAACATTTCTGTCTGATCTCCCCAAAAGTTTTGATTTCTCTAATCATACTTACACTGGCTCCTTCCATCCCTATAAATTCAAGCTTCTTTACAGCATATACTTCATCCGCACCCAATGACGCCTTGAATACAATCCATGAGCACCTCTGCCAATGATAAATCTCTCATTCAAATTCTCAGTTGCGACCAACACCTTGTTCAGCAGGGACAATGCCCCCTCACCCTCCAACATTTGAACTCTCTTTTCTGGATATCTATGTCCCATGAATATAAATCCTAAGACGAGAACCACTAGGACATATGTTAACAGAGCAGCAAGAGCTATTAGCACAATCTTTATTCTACTGAGGCCTTCATGATTTGATCGCTGGTCGCAAACACTGATAGTCTGATATCCATGAACTTCATGCAGCCGAAGCCATCTTCAGGATGACAAGAAACACAAAGATCTGCATTGTCCAGAAATGAAGATGAAGAAGAGTTCGGTAATTTCAACAATGTTTCCGGGATCGGGCCAGTGAAAGTGATTATACGAAACATTCAGCTCAGTTAAAGAATGAAGTTTATCGAGTATGGTGAAATACCCATGGAGTTGGTAAAATTGAGTATGCTACAGAGGTTAGATTTGTCTTTCAACAATGGGTATTTCACCAATGAGACCATTGTCTCTAGAATATTACCCCCCAGTGAGGATGGAATATTACCACCAACCTGAAGCTCCGAAAGCTTTTTGAGTCCATGCAAGAAATCTGGAATACCACCAGTGAACTGATTTTCACTCAATATCAAGGTGGTTAATTGTGTTAAGCTCCGAAAACTTGACGGTATTGAACCATTTAATGAATTAAACCCTACATTGAGTAAATTCAAAATTTACACACTTGGTGATTTCATGAGGCAATGGAAAGGACCTTCTAAATGATTATCCGATAGATGCAACCGCTGCAACTCGACAAGATTTCCAACCTCTTTTGGTATAAACCTTGTAAGCTTGTTCATAGACAAGTTAACGGAAGTAGGGCTGACTCAGTTTCCGAAGCTTGGCGAAATTCTTGGGAAAATTGGGAATCTATCCCGTGTAGAGATTATCGTTTGGGGATCT
>JAJJMA010210929.1:0-14375 GCA_023529015.1 Papaver nudicaule | reverse complement strand
GACCCCTCGCCTCACTGTGTAGTTTGAGTTTAATACAAACTCCAACACCATTCTCTAGGGTTAGAGTTTGTGTATTTTTTATTTTAGGAATTTGGAAAATTAGGGTATTGATTATTTGCATTGTTCAATCGTGGAGGTGATTCGGTTGGGGGTGGAACGAATTGTTGATTTCAGTGTAAATTTTTAGGCTTTGGCTATACCCGCCTAATTAAGATGCGAAAGAAAATTTTTAGGTTGTGGATTTGCAATATTGTCGTGCAAATGTTCACACATTCTACTTCGACAATCAATGTGTGCTATCGATCGTGGTAATATCAATTGGACGATTGTTGGGGCACTGCAAATTTGAAACAATACCCAATCATAAGGGAATGAGGAAGCCTTGACTACTCTCTATCGCATGAATGGGCACCGGGTCTTCTTTCAATTAAGTTTTTTTTTCATCCACAAATAGCATAGTAATACATCCACCTTCATGAACAGTTTATATTAAAAAAAACTCATCACCTAGTAGAGTATAGATTGTCAATTGGTAGTTACCAAATAAAACTATTATAGTACTTTATATGATTCATTTTTTTAATCTAATCTAAAGAAAACTCTACGCCATATAGATTTATTTATATACGACTTTTGGGAAATATATAATAGCTTTAACAACATTATTTTTCCTGATGTTGCGGTAAGTCATACATATGTTCGACATTGATCGTAAGCATATTCCTTCCTTTTTAGTTAAGTAAGATTCTTATTTCTACGACGATCAAGAAATAAAATGGTTACAAATCATTAGAAGGATGTCAATTTCTTCAACAAATCATACAAATCTAGTAAATATAAACTAATGTTATTTCATTTTCCATTTGTTGATGTAATTGATCATAATGTGAGCAAGATTTCATGTTAATAAATTAAGTGGCCTTTTCCTCTTCTATAAAAAAAATAACATGGATAATGTTGATTTTGCAACAAATACATTTGCAAACAAAAGATCTCCTAAGAAAAAACAGGGATACTAAAATTTAAACTTAAATTGTTTTTAACAGAAAATGCTGACTAAGAAGACAGATAGAGATGGTTTTGTTAGTCTATCATGCCATTCTAAGTTAGATTTGTAAAAGATTTTAAAGAAAAGTGGAAGTGTATCCCCAACATATTCACTCTCAAGAGCATCACAATGGAAAATATGATTCTCTTATTTTAAAGAGTCTTGGAGACTTGAGATGAACAAATCAACTACAAATTCACTATGAATTTTATCTTATATAATGGTCAACTATTTGAGACTAATAATGAGATTATCTTGGGGAAAAGATGGCACCACGACATTATAAGTTAGAGTAGTGTAAGAAGAAGTGGACCTGTATATTTTCTCTTACTTCCACGTGAGCTTCGCCTAAAGATATCGCATGTAATGTACATAGTAAAGATTGGTATGCATATTATAAAAAGTGAAAAAAATCTTTTTCGATAAACAATCAAAATTATATGCAGAATAGAGCCCACATCACTTAGCATACCGAATTGACAAATATGATATAAATCTTGTGAAAAGAGAATTAAAGGATAGCCGAGTTGAAAGTACATTATAAATTCCAAATTGAATCAAAATTAACTTCAATTTAACTTTACATACCAACATAATAACCAAAAAAAATCCTGTAATGCTAGCAGTGATCATGAGATACAATATTCGAAATAAACGTGGTTTTAGGGTTTCATGTTCTTCTTCTCCTTTTTCACCATCCATTCTACCCTCTTCCACGTATTTCTCACTTCTCTAAATCGACCAAAAAATCGATTTTTTCACAGTGGATTAATCCTATGATGAGACGTAGAGAAACACAATGGGAGAAGTGAATTTTTTTCCTTTCAGACCCCACAAATTTGGTAGGAAACTATTCGATCGGGTTTAGTTTGGGCAATTTTGGGTGCGGCAGTCGGTGGTTGGTCAAATAACAGTTTGGGTCGAAAACGTTCAATTTTGATTGTTAATGTTTTGATATTTGTCGGTGGACCACCACAGGAAACTAATAAAAATATGTTCATAGCCTTTGGGGTTGGAATGGTTTCCATGACTTCACCACTTTATATAACAAAATTTCTTCACTTGAACTACGAGATATCATTGTCAGCATAAAATTCATCCTTTACGACGCCAGAAAACTTTCCTCATTTATCTTTATGGCATTGGAAATAGAGATGTTATTGTTAATCTTTTGAAGAAAATAATTTAACATAACTTTACTATAATAAACCAAATACAATATTGGTAGCCCCATATCATTGTAACCATCTTTATTGTTTGATCTTATTCTTCCGACTCTAATATCTATTTTGTAGGAAGTCTAATCCAATAAATAGGATGAATGAAAGAAAATAAACTACCTAGGGATCAAGCAGACCTGGAAAATTTGTTAAAGATAGGTAGTAGAACAGAAGAGGGACGAAAAACAGAACTTTATTAACATCCATAATAAAAAATAAAGAATAAAGAGTTCTAAACATCGACAATCTCTAAGATAAGGTATGCATGTCCTTAAGATCCAAACACAGATGACTATCATTATTATACTTACATTTATGTTCGGATTAGATCTAACACACCCCTTTCATTGAAACATCAATAACAAAATCATCATATTATCATTGTTATTATATAAAAACATCATCATCATAACAACATCATAATCATCATCATCATCACAACATCATCATCATCATCATCATCATCATCATCATCATCATCATCATCATATCAACATCATCATTGATTTCCTGTCACCATGCTCCACTAGAGCACGGATACTTCATTTTCATCATAACTTTATTCACAAACATTTGCATGCTCAACATTTAACCTTTCAAGGCAATACTTTTCAATATGCCCATATTTCTTACAATGATAGCATTGTAATGGATTCTTATTGTTATTTTTGTGTACCAATATTCTCTAGTAACATGATTTGTTCTCTCGCAAATTGAACATGATTGAGAATTGGAACAAGAATCACCTACATTCTTTCCATTTCCATTATGTCTTGACAAAAGAAGTTTCTCATTCTCTAGAAAACTTTCCCTCTCACTTTAATTTCTACTCTCAAAATTAGCCGATGTCACTGTAGTACAGTGGTAAAGTTATTGGGTGATGATACTAGTGACCTGAGTTCGAAACTCGTCAGCACCATTCTTTACCGATAAAAAAAAAACACTCTCATCAAAAACAATATAAATCTTAAATTTATTCTTCTTCTCCACTGGACCACTATAGGTCAACTTTATTAACCCACGTAAACTAATTGGTGTTTGATCATTCTTTACCGACAAATTGTGTCCTTAATGTTCGGTTGTATTCGACCGACCAGTTCTTGAAAAAAATTCATGTAAAAAAGCAAATAGCTTAATGAAAAATTGAATATGCTATATCAGTTAATTTACATTCATACATTTTTCCCTGGTGCACCGAGTTCAGTGAACCTTAATTAAGTTCCAATCAATGTGTATAACTGGACTCATAACAATGATCGTATTCTTCTATTCGGTCTCTTAAATGCCCCATATAATGCTTGATTGATATATCATAATTATGTAGGATCTAATAGCCCTATTCATTGACGTTTTTAAGATGATAAATAATTGAGAACCTGTTCGAAGGTGTGGCAACGATCAATCGTGATTAAAGACCCTTCATTGATTGAGGATACTTCTACCGGAAAAGAGAGAGTAAAAAAGAAAAAATAAATAGGAGTTACAGTCAAATTAGACTTTGACTGTTGAGATAATGGACCCCACAAAATCTAAGAATAAAGTGGGCCCACCTCACCTCTAGTCTAGATGCGTGATAAAATGAGCCAGGCCCAAAAGCCAATCCGTCCCATTTCAACCACGTTTTAGACTTGTTATAAAATTACCCGCTACAACAATGGATCTAAAAGCATTTGATGGAGGAACAGCGCCTTAATTTGGGTCAATCAGACTGTGAATGGAGCACTTGTTAGGACTTTGAATGATATCGCACAATAGATTTGGGATGCCAAGGAATGTTGATGATCCATCGGAAGGGATTACACGATTTTTCATAGTAGTTTGGATGCATTCCTGATTAATCACTTCCTATCGAATTTCAATTCAAAGCAAACCAGACCAGAATGAGTAGCATTTCGTAGGGAGATTTGGGCCTGTCCCCGTTCTCCGAACCTTACAAAGAACCAAAAGGAATTGATTTAACTGCCTCAATTGGGTAATAGAGTAGTACTAGCTCAAGTACGATTGACCTATAAGTAGTTGGAAATAACTTCCATCTGTAAGGTAAATATGTCAAATAACCGTTCCTCACTTGAAAAGCATTGGTAAACTGATGAAGAACTACTCAATTGAATTAATGTTTCATGGTTCTTTGTCTTGGATACCAATACATCGGCGATTCGACGAGAATTGATCACCGTTTAAGCTTTCTTAATTAGATTAAATTATTACTGATCTTATCAAAGAAAAAAAATCAATTTCCGTTTAGCATTACTAATCAAATACACATCAAAATGATTAGTATAAATGCCCCAAACCCCATGTACATCAGAAAAAAGAAGTAGCCAAAACACAAAATGCCTCTTGAATCAAGGTACCGGAAACACCGTGACACAAAATGCCGACCATAACTTAACCTATGCCGACTATAACTTAACCGAAGCTATGATTTTTTTTAGGCTCCACAAATGTGGTGAGGACTGTTGGGGAGACCTGCCAAATCCGAGACTCTGCGCACAATATGGATGCAACACACAATGCGGAAATAATCAAAGGAAACCGACGAAACAAAGACAAATACACGACACCGAATTTAACGTGGAAAACCACCTCAATGAGAGGAGTAAAAACCACGGGGCAAACTTCCACTATGAATCAATGGGATACACAACAACAACCTCAAGTGCAATATACAATTTGCACTTGGCTAACTATGCCCTAACTCACCACAAATGGTGGATCAACAATACTCACCAAAACAATGGTGGATACAGTAATTCCTTTACCCAATAGGTAAGATTCAACAAGAAATCAACAATAGCAAGTGTAGAGATACTTACTACTAGAGTTTGAACAAACCCTAGATTTTCCCCCTTTGTAGAGATGAAGAAATTGATGAATTAAACCTCACCAATGAACCAACGGACCCTTAATCAAGAACCCTTCTTCTCCTTCTTCAAAACCCACAAAGAATCATCACCCAAGACAAGCTCTAAAGGTGGCTGCTCACTTTTCTCCCTAACTCACTCTTTTTCTCTCTTCTTCCTGTTTCACGATCAGGAGCTTATGAGGCTTAGTCTAATCGTGTTTCAATATCTACTTCAATATTGCAAGCCACGTCACAACTAAGTCTAATGGTGTTTCAATATCCATTATAGAAATTCTACTTGGGCGCTCATTCATTGAGCGCGAGAAAAAATATTCGCGGAATATTCCTTCAACGCTATATCATTGAGCGCGAGTTTACTTTTTGCCGGATAATTTCAGCCATCAGATCTGGAACATATGTTATTAGCCATCAGATCTAGTGAAAATATTCATTTGGGCGCTATATCATTGAGCGCGAGTTCACTTTTTGGGCGCTACATCATTGAGCGCCCAAGTAGAATTCAACATCCACTACTACCAAAATCGTAGAAAGAGAAGTTGAATTATAGAAAAGGCGACGGTTTATGTAGATATGGAAGAGCCATTAGACTTAGCCTGAGAAATGAAACTCTCATTTCTCATTTAACCTTACTAGGTTAACACTAACACAACTCCCCCTCCTTAGATAAGGGACACCTCCTGCTGGGCCAATAAGGAGTGACAGGCCCAACAAGGACCCAATCGAATCTTCTAAGTCTAAGGTTTAGTTGGAGAAAAACACTAATGACGTTCTCGTCATTTATTTCATAGCCACAACTTTTAGTCCTATCCTTTGCCAACGGAACTTCGCGTTCTCTTTTAAGTCCATCTTTAAAATTAGGTCCACAATCATCCAAGTCCTGTTATAATATGTCACCTTCTTATAATTGAACGAGAAACTAAACTATACATGAAGCAATTGCTTAGAGATAGTAGTTTTCTAAATCATTGACATTTGAGCCGGATAATCTTTCTAAGCAACACAAACATGAACTCATCATCATTTGAAAAAGAAAAAAATCAGCACTAATTCAAACTAGAACATTCTAATCAACAATTTGACCCTTAACAATTCACCAGATTAACAAAGAAACAAAAATTACACAAAATTAAAAAGACGTACGGGCAACAAACTCTGGCACTACTAGTCCTTTCCTGCATAAGAAAAACTTCAAACTTAATCTACTTACTACTATTCATTCATCTGGCTAGCTGATCAGCTAATATTTGTTGTCATCGTACGGCGATACCAGTCAGTCAGATCTCCACCTTAGTAACCCTGATAGTCCTTGTTGTCTTAACTGTATTTATCTTCTTGATAGTCAATAATAACGTCTTATCATGAGAAATAGCTAAGATTTCATCCAAGTTTGCATCTTTAGGGAAATCAAACTTCTTTGTCAGCCAATTACGCTGACCATAAACAGACATTAAGACACTGATGACAAGAGTTCTATCACCATTCTCCACACTAACTCTGATCTCATCATTGTGCATTTTTCCACCATACAAGTCAATGAGGAACTCGTACGATGAACCATTTCCGTTGGAGCAGTGGCCATACCTTCTCCAACTCGGATATATGGATCAATGATTCAAAACTTGGCAAAAGTAACACTAGTACACTACTATTCTCTGACGACGACCTTACTTGAACAGGATCTGTTCTATAGGCTCGTACCTCTACACTACTATTCTCTGACGAAGAGAGACCAAGGCAAGGAATTTGAATACGGACAATAAATGTTTCATTGGGTAGAACAACTAGACTGGCACATTAGTGTTGGTATAGGGAATACGACTAATAGTTTGAACGTCAAAGTACATCATGGACGTGGCTGCTCATCAAGACTCTTTGGAGACTGAGATGACAGAAATGGATAGTCCGTACACATTGGAACAAACAAAGATAAAATAGAGAACATGTAGAGTCTAACGTTGACTTGAGAATGTTTTTTCAATAATTATAGAGAAATAAATTCCACAAAAATGGATTCTTCCCCCCCTTTTCTCCCACAGTACTTGTACACTTTTTTTTTTTTTATCAACAAACTTATGATCCATCGAAGAAGGATTACTAGAGGTAAGTAGAAAGACTTCAAAGGATCTTACAAACCCGACTGCATGACAGTAGACAAAACAGACACCCGCAAAACAACTAAACTACAAAGATATCGTACCAAGTCCCAATTGAGTAATATAGTAGTACTAGGCTACTAGGTCAAGTACGATTCTCCTACACGTAGTTGGAAACAATATCTTTAAGGTAAATAATCATAAACTTTTCCACCTTTCATAATTGGACGATTGCTTTCGTGACAGTAATGGCGAGCACACAAAGATTAGTACCAACAGCAGTGATTCCATGAGGATTTGCATTCATAGAAAGTTCCAGTTGGTATGCAGCAACTGATGTTTAAACGAGGTTAAACCAAGAGAAATTTGTAATGAGATCCAATGGTGTGTTACATAGGAAATGAAGATATGATAAATATCAAATTTGAAATCTCGAAATATTGAAAAATTGAATGGTTTTGGAAAAAAAGAAAGAAGGCAATAGAATCAAATTTTGAGCGTCCAAGTACTAATGCAGTCTCTCGTCTGTACTCACAGTGCCATGGTTTGGTCTTTTCTTCATTGGGCAACCTGTCTTGACTGATCAGTTTCTACTACATCCGTCTAAAAGTTCACTCAGCAACAATCTCCCCGAAAATTGTTGAACAAAGGAGATTTGAGTTAAGGTTAAACCATAACTAATTGAAGGTAATAACGATAGAGTCACACATATTACCTAGCCAAAGTTGAATCTTGGACCCCCTGTGGAACGAACATTGTACTCCTCTCTGGCGGACTGAATCCTTAGGAACATAAGTGTGAACATCGGTCGAACAATACAATGTTGTATCAGTAAGTACAAATATATTGTTTTTGATGGAACTCATAAGTACTTAATCAAAACAGAGTTCATCCATACAAAAATATAATAGCCCAGAACAAGAATAAGAAATTTATAGATAAGTGTGAACATCGGTCGAACAATACAATGTTGCATCAGTAAGTACAAATGTATTGTTTTCGATGGAACTCATAAGTACTTAATCAAAACAGAGTTCATCCATACAAAAATATAATCGCCCAGAACAAGAATAAGAAATTTATAGATTGATAAGATAGACATAACACAATTAAGTAACAGATAAACTTCTAGCTTATCAATCAATTCTCTGCTTTGCTCACCCTAATCACCTTCACTTGGCTTCTATTAAACTTGTTAACAGTAACAAATAGTATCCCATTATGAAAAACTGCCGAGGTTGAATCAACATTTGCGTTTTGGGGGAGATCAAATTTCTTTGTTAACGCATCCCTGTTGTAGCTGGCCCCGTATCTGATGACAAGAGTTTTCTCACACTCCACATGAACTTTGATTTCATTGTGAAGGGCAAGGCCACATAAGTCTATGTGGAACACATACGAATTCGTCATTTCAACTGGAGTCGCTGCCATATCCTCTCTAGTTATCAACGAATTGAGATTTCTGATTAAGTAATAAGATGGGAGATTTATGGTACTTGATGTAGGAGGATTGATTTATATAGTACTCCATTCCTATCGAACCAAGAAAACGCAATCAATGTTCCATAGGGAACGTAGTATTATCCCAATACAAATGAGAATTTCCAACGTCAGATCCGTACACTTTTCCATAGAAATTTGGTGCTGATGAAATGCCCGAGGTACAATTTTGAGTAAACCAGAAAAAATTAAAGGCTTGAGAAAATAAAATAGAGAAGCTGTAGAGTCTGTAGGCGTGGATTCTTTTTACTGTGTTACTCTGACAAGTAAATAAAGTCTGTTATAGTACTCACACCAAACGGTTCTACTCTCGCCATGTTAGTATAGCCTTGTTAATCACGTGAGTTTTCAATCGATGAAAGAAAAAAAATCCCATGAGCTTATGGTTGAAATCATAAGATATGTTTGGCCTTTGGAAAATTGCTAAACTCCAGGAGTTTCAAGAGTGGAGATAGGTAAACATTGGTCAAATACTCCATATCAATCGCATGAACCGGGAGATCCTTCGGGAAATAATAAACTTGTGAAGTGTTTTAAGAAACTCAAAACAAATGTATTGGTCATGCAATTTGCTAGATGTGATATTAGTCTACTTAAAAGTTCTATATATCCATATTTTTTTCTACTGTCCACTGAAAATCAATCTTTGTCGAATGAATTATCATCAACCTAATCATATTTTAAGAAGTAGAAGTTTGAAGACAAGACATTTGTGAGATATTGAAGAAAACTTAAAGCGTATCATGCTTGAGAAACTTAAAAACAGATGGATGAGCAGCAAAAGCTGCCTTCGGAATTTACTAAATACTTCAAATGCTAAATGTATGGATAATTTCAAAAGGCAAATACTTCACAGATTCAATCATATTTAGTCAAGATTATTAACAAATAAGACAGATTACTGAGCAGTTTAAAGAAACATGAAAATAGATGAATATCGAGCTGTACCTGAGGCTGAACCTTTAAATTCAAGGTTTAGGCTACTGATTCAGATGAAGGTTTGTGTGTTTCTTTATCTAAAAGACATCTAAACTTACAATTTATTTTATAAGACATCAAATAAAAAGATTCTATTTATATAGACAGATTCTAAAAAGATGCTTTACATTATTATTTTAAAAGACATGTACAGTCATCTTTATATAGGGATTTACCTAGAATGCCCTTAAACCAATACCTCACCACCATCTACCATTACAAATAATAGCAAACGACCATCACCACCTCATTTCCAACCAGCACCACCACCACCACCGCCACCTCCGTTACCAACTATAACTTCCGACCACCACCATCATTCCATTTTCAACCAATAAATCACCACCACCACTATCTACCATTACAATATATTACAAACGACCATCACCACCTCATTTTCAACTAGCACCACCACCACCGCCGTCATCCACCGTTACCAACTATAACTTCCGACCACCACCACCACTCCATTTCCGACCACCACTACCACCTATAACTTCCGACCACCACCAGCACCATCCACCACCAACTACACTGATAATACTCAGGTACCAGTGGTTACATCATTGATAAAGAAGAAGAAGAAGAAGAAGAAGAAGAAGAAGAAGAAGAAGCAAAAAAACATCATAATAAAGTTAACTTCCGACCACCACCAGCACCATCCACCACCAACTACACTGATAATACTCAGGTACCAGTGGTTACATATCATTGATAAAGAAGAAGAAGAAGAAGAAGAAGAAGAAGAAGAAGAAGATGAAGCAAAAAAACATCATAAAACACTGATACAACCCAGGTACAAGTGGTGTCAACACTGATAGTACCCAGGTATCAGTGGTTACATCGTTGGTTACATCATTGACAAAGCAAGAAGAATCCATCAAAAGCAACAACACTGATATAACTCAGGTACAGGTGTTGTAAACACTGATAATACCCAGGTACAAGTGGTGCCGATGCTAGAATTATGGTTAAAATCAATTTCCAACCAAAAATTAATCTAGGGCAAACAATTTCAGGTACAATTGCGGTCAACACTGATAATATCCATGTACAAGTGGTGCCAATGCTAAAATTAGGGGTAAAATCAATTTCAAACCCAAAATTAAAATCTAGGGCAAACAATTAACAAATCGAATACTCCTACCTTTTTATTGAACATATGTTGCTGGTGTTGGTAATGGTTGTTGACAATTTCAATCGGAGGAAGAGATGACGGTGGTGGTGGTGATGGACATGATGACGGTGTTGGTGGTGGTGGACATGATGGAGGATTGTCAATCAGAGGAAGAGATTCTCGCTGATGTATATGTGGTGGTGGTTCTGCTGCTGCTTCGATTGTTTATTTGTTTGGCGGTGGATTAATCTATGATGGTCTGGTTTTGTGGTGGTGATGGAGATGGAGATGGTAGAGTCGACGTTGGTGTTGGTGGTGGAGTTGAAGATGGCAGAGGAAGAAGAAGTTGGATTTACCTAGAATGCGTTGGTGGTAGAGATGGCGGAAGTCGAGATTTGCGGCCGATGTTTGTGTTGGTGGTGATGTTCTGTGGTGTGGAGATGGTGGTTGAAGAGATGTTGTCGATGGTGGAGAGGAGATGTGGAAGGAAGATATGGCGTCGATTGTTTTAGATCTGAAACCATAAATTAAATGAGATCAGATAAAGTCTGATTGCTGTTGCTGTTGATTTGTGGTGGTTGTGGAGATGGAGATAGCGACTTTGGTGTATGTGCTTGTGGTGGTGAATCTGGTGATGGATATGGTCGAGATGGAGAAGGAGGAAGAAACTGTAGGGATAATAAGGTCCAATTAAATGTGACGTGTCGTTTGGGTATTAGATAAAGTCTCACTTTTTACCGTCCTCTAGGACCTGGCCGCTTGCAGCCAGGTCCATTTCATCAAATTTCTCGATTTCATTTACCTACTTAAATTTGGCCCCATTCGTTAGTATTTGGCCCCATTAAAAAATAATTCCTGCAGTTGTTGTATATCAAAATCGGAAAACCCCTTATAATAAAAGACCGTTTTACCCTTCAGTGAATAGATAATGACTTAAACCTAAATCTAAACTAAAATCACGATTCAGATATGTTCTCTCTTTCTTTCCAGAAAAAAATGTTCCTTTCTTCTTCTTCCTCCCACTACAGCGCCTCCCACTGCGTACCGCCACCACCACCAACTTCCACAACCGCCGCCGCCACCGCCACCAAGAGCAATGAAAAATCTACCACTACTAACATCAACCACAACCAGCATCTTCTACTACTATTATGGCTGTCATGGCTGCTGCTGCTGGGGGAGGGTTTTGGGTTGTACCTGTTAGACCTGATTATGGTCAAGTTTGGAGTTTTTATGCAATCAAAGAGTGTTAACATTGAAATTAATATGAGGACGGAATGAAGAATTAGATTGAACCCATTCCTCCTCTCACTGCAATGTGGCCACCACCACCACCAACCCCTGGTGGATCTCAGATTACTAATTTTGTATTCAAATTGGGTTTGTATTGTTGTTGTGGACGGTGAAGAAGCAGCTGGTTGATGATTGTATGCGTGCCTTTGATTGAAATAAACAAATGGGTTGATGTTATTGTTGTATGAATGCTGCAGGGAAGGAGCTTGCTTAGAAGAAGAACCAGCTATACTCACAATTACTCAGCAGGAAATATGCAGATGAACTGTTCGTAAAATTGACTGAACCAACTTTGAAGAACTAGGGAAGAAGCTTGAGTTGATACCTGCAGTTCTAGCTGAAGAAAATCGAGGAACAAGAAGGGATTGTGTTGAGTTTTAGGAATAAAGAGATGGGTTATGTTGGAGGTCAGGCTAAGCAGCCAGGAGGGCAAGTATTTGAAGCTACAAAGTGGGGGTTGCTGTCATTTGTTGCTGCTGGGGCAGCTGTGCTTCTAACCAGGTAACTAATAATCTATCCACTGTCTTTGTTTTTTCTTGTTGTGAAATATAATTAGATTTATCAGATTTATTGATTGCTGTGTATGTAGGTTGCTCAAGTGCTGTTGACGTTGCCATATTCATTTTCACAACTAGGAATGGCATCAGGGATTGTTTTCCAACTGTTCTATGGGTTAATGGGAAGTTGGACAGCGTATCTTATAAGTACTCTATGTCTCTATGTCGAATACCGTACTACGAAAGAAAGAGAGAAGGTGGATTTCAGAAACCATGTAATTCAGGTAATACATTCCGGCTGCCGGCACGGCATAATTTACATGGCTCTATACCGCCAATACATAATGCTTAAACGGTAGAATTAGCTTCAATTTAGCTTCAGTCATAGATAGTAGAGTATGGGGATTTCAGTTATGGGGCTTGAGTAGATTGTCATCCTATGTTCTGTTGAGTATCTTAATCTTAATCTTACTTGAATTACTCTTCCTTAATCATCAATGTTAGCAGTTTGTTGTCTTTAATAGTTTTTCTGGGTTTAACAATCGGTCCTTGTATTGGTATATATGTGTCGATTCTGGGCGGATCTAAACTTAATCGGTACTTATGTCAATGAATATTTACCGATTGCATATATAATCGGTACACATATTAATCTATAAACACCTATTTCAAATGAAAAAAAAGTTAGTTTTTCTGTTTTAAAAAACGACCATATTCGGTACACATATTAATCTATAAACACCGATTATATTTGTTTGTTTTTACAAAAATATAATCGTTTCTTTTGACATATAATATAGGCCGATTATAATTCTTCATTTTTTACAAAAAAATAATCGTTGCTATTGTCCTATAATATAAGCCGATTTATGAGAATCGGTTGCTGTGGTGCAACTTAAGTACCGATTATTGGTTGTTTCATTTTAGAATTTTTTCAACTGGAATCGACCGTTGTGTCGCGAAATATAAACTGATTCTGGTTTTACTTCATAATCGGTATATATATTGACCTATATCCACCGATTATTGTTCTTGTTTTTTTTTAAATGAAGAACAATCGTTTGATATGGTGGCCAATATACGCCGATTCTGGGTAAAAATTTACTTAATGAAATTTATGGTGGAATGAGTGGAGGCGGCGATGGTGGTGATGGGGTAATTTTTTTTTTGGTCTTTTTGTGGTTAGCTTAATGAGATCTATGTTTTTGATAGTGGTGGTGGAGGCATTGGTGGTGGTGGTGGTGGTGGAGCCGGTGGTGGTAGTGGTGATGGAGGCGGCGGTAATGGTGGTGGTGGTGCAATGAAGGAGGGAAAGGTTATGGATATAAAAAGGGTGGTTATGGATATAAAATGAAATTAGGTTAGATTACTAATGAAGGGTAATTTAGTATATTCCTCAATTTTTTGACATCCCATAGCAACTCACCCTAGATGGGTTTAAATTTCATGGGGCCAACTACACACGCGTGGGGCCAAATTTAATTAGGTTAATTTAAGGTCACATATCATTATAAATTGAAGGTGTGGCCACGGTTGATCATAATCGAAGACACTTCATTGAGGACTCTTCTATGGGAAACTAGAGAGTAAGAGCATCTCCAATGGTGTTTGGGTTTGGAAAAAATTGATGACACATAGAATTTTAGAAACTCTACACACAAAAAAACTCTCCAATGGTGTTTGTATATTTAAAGTAGGATATGATTTGGCAAACTAAGTTTGGATGAGAGTTTGGGTTTTTAGAAATTCTTTTCCAAACCCAC
>JAJJMA010210921.1:40489-65830 GCA_023529015.1 Papaver nudicaule | reverse complement strand
GATAGCAGAGCTTATTGTTATTCTACGGTTGGTGATGAATTGGTTCTAACAAGAGATAAACGGGTGTATTGATGGAGTCAACGTTTGGTGCCAGCGAAGGATTTCGTGGTCAATCTTGGTATTTTCCTATTTATTTTATTCTTTTTATTTTATTTTTTATTTTTCTAATACGAATAACAAATTGATTACACAGCTCCCCGTGGATCGATCCTACTACCACTATATTATTTATTAATATAATTAGTTGGGAAAAATCTTATTCTTTTTGTTGAGTTTGACACTGTTTGGGTGTGAATAAATTCACACCCGAAACACGATTGATTAATGATGATATATTGATGATGTTTTACCCTCCACTTGATGATTAAGATGGGGAGGAACCTGCAAAACAAACAAAAAGGGCTCCGACGCCCAAGTAAGTAAGAGATTTAGGTGCAGGAGTTTTTAGGGTTGGATGATCATACCTTTTGGGGATTAAATCCCCTATATTTATATAGATAATAGACTTGGCCGGGAAGACATCTAAAAACTTCTAGAGTATTCTTTGGACCGGTTAGCGGGCCTTGGGCAATTTTATATAGGGTACACACATCGCCCCCTCTTAACTTCCAACTTGTTGTGGGGTTAAGAAGTTCGGATTCCCTTTTGCACTAACGGCCCGCCCCCAAGCATGAGTAATGGTTGTCGTATTAAACCGTAATTCGCCCCCACTGTTTGGGAAGATATTACAAAGACGCCCCCAACTATACCTGCAATAAAGTTGCTCGTTTGCTAGACGAGACTTTTTGCCATGTAATGGTCTTTTGATGCTCGTGAGCTAGACGAGACTTGAGTTGAGTGCTTGCTGCTTGGCAAGACTTTCGTTGTGTACCTTGCATTTTTGAAGGCTTTTGTAGTGTGCTTGCAGCTTGGCAAGGCTTTTTGCTCGCAACGTAACAAGGCTGAAGCGCTGGCCGCTTGGGCTGTCTGGCTGTTTGCTTGTGTTGAGTACGAGACTTTAGACCAACCATGATTGTTGGGCTCGCGGTTGAGACGAGACTTTGTGCTTGCACTTATGCAAGACTCTAAACTCGCGTGCAAAGCGAGATTTTATGCTTGCATTAAAAGCAAGACTTAAGTGCTCACGTGCAAGGTGAGGCTTTGGTTGCTTGCGATGTGATGCAAGGCTAAATATTGAAGGGGTCTGAGCAATCATCTCCTCCATACTGTAGGGAATCGAAAGACGATTCTAACGAGCCAAAAATCACTCAATTCGGATGGGAAACGAAGGAGATATTGACGAAACAAGATTGTGAAGGTGCGCACGCGTAATAGATGACGTAGCACTAACTGGACCACAATGAATGACGTGGCAGCAACGACTGGACCACAGTTGATGACGTGGTAGTGCTGACTGGACCACAGTTGATAACGTGGCAGTGGTGACTGGACAGAACCGATGACGTGGTAGTGGTGACTGGACCAAGTCGATTACATGACAGTGCTGACTGGACCATTTCGATGACATGGCGGTGATGACTGGACCACTTCGATGACATGACAAAGTTGGCTGGACAAACCGATGACATGGCAGTGCTGAATCATCGATGGTGATGACGTATTCTTGCTGACGCAGTGAACGTCGCTGACGTGTCTACATCTGATTGGTCTCTTTCGGATGACTCATACGCTGACTGTGTTGTTGGTGAGAAGCATCGAATCGCAGCTGGATCAGAGGCTGTATGGTATGGATGGACTGGATCTGCTGGATCAAGAGCCAAACGTAAGGCTGTACACAGCTCGAACAGCGCATGGTGATTACCCGAACAACAACGCTTACTTCTGTTGCACCTTCTAGGGTTTTCTGCGACGTTCCAGGCGTTTTTCGCGACGCTTTACTCTTCTTCTGTTGCCTTTTCTGCTACAGTGTTCGCGATTTTTTCCAAAAACCCTAATTTTTTTTTGTGGATTCATGCACGAATTTCAAGACTTTTCCATGACTTTTCTCAATGGAAAAACACGATCTCTTTTACACGAATCCCCTTAGTCGGCGCCAATGTTTGGGAGTGAATAAATTCACACCCAAAACACGATTGATTGATGATGATATATTGATGATGTTTTACCCTCCACTTGATGATTAAGATGGGGAGGAACCTGCAAAACAAACAAAAAGGGCTCCGACGCCCAAGTAAGTAAGAGATTTAGGTGCAGGAGTTTTTAGGGTTGGATGATCATACCTTTTGGGGATTAAATCCCCTATATTTATATAGATAATAGACTTGGCCGGGAAGACATCTAGAAACTTCTAGAAATTCTTTGGACCGGTTAGCGGGCCTTGGGCAATTTTATATAGGGTACACACAGACACCTCATCAAAATTGAAAAGAATTATATTCCTTACTTCTCTAAACTAAATAATAGTATGGATAAGCAGGTTCGTTCCTGAGGGAGAGATGTGCTAAGTTGTTGACCTAATTTCCTGAAAGAATGAATGCAAGGTAATGAAACAAGGATGAGATGAGAATAGTTGAGGAATCAATATCCACTATTGAACATGAATCGAATTAATCACACAAGCACAATCTTCTTCAAAATTCGTTTACTATCCAATGGGTTGCCTCCCATGCAACGCTTAGTTTAAAGTCTTCAGCCCGACTCAGCAAGTTGTATTCACCGTAGACCAACAATCTGAAGATTTGCGGATCCGTCCAGAAAACAATCTGCAACTCTAGTAATAGTCTCACACAAACATTAACATAACAAATGAGTAGTGAAACCATCATCACGTAAAACTCATCCTCACACTTGGCTCTTTCTACACCCGGAAGTGTATATGAGTCAAAAGTAGAAGGAATTCTCGTGGAAACCTGCATGGCGCTAGATTCAAACACAAATGGTGGATACTTTGCTGCAAGAAATTCAGTTAGAACTTTCGAAGCACATAATTCAAGTCCCAAATTAGGTATCTGCTTAAAAGCTGGTTTAAAAAACACTTCCAATTTGGGAGGATCATCATTAAATAAAGAATCATGTAAAGGGTTAGACAAACCTTGCATAATCTTATGTAGCACGGGATCCTCGGTACTTCTGAAAAATTCCATTGATTCTCTTATATCACAAGTATCATCATTCTCATTCAAACATTTCATAACCCATTCCTCATCAGTTTCCACAACAGGCAAGTCATCATCATCATAATCAAAATCTGCTCCAAGTAAATCATCGTAAACCTTAACTTTCGAAGTGTCCACTATCTCTGAATCAGGGGCAGCTTTCACAAAGAAGTCATAATCGTCATCACTTTCGTAAATGACGTAGGTTTTACCATTACTGATTGTAATGTTTTCGACTCAACTTCTTCCTTTTGAATAGGAGAATGATCATTAAAATCATGGGTTGAATTAGCCACACTATCGTTATCAATCAAAGATTGGTGTTCTACGGAATCATCATCACCATCATTAATCAAATTATTGTCCATTCCTGCACGAATTTGATTCATTCCTGTTCTGATGTCGTCTATACTATGTTGAACCTCTTGGAGTGATTCATTAAAGCTCAACTGAAAATCAATAAATTGCTTTGTTGCTTGGAGCAACTCTTGTATCACGGGAATCGAAGATTCAACCGCAATCTCAAGCAATTTCTGATCTGAAGACTGTTCTTTAAACATCTGCACATGTCTAGAAGAAAACTGATTAAAAGCATAACTGTCGTCCCATCCTTGTGATCGTTCACTCACATACCCGCCATAAGGTTGCTGGTATGTATGAGAATTATCACAAGGTCTTTAAGTATTCCAAAACTCTACCTTTTGAATAGGCGAATGATCGTTATAATGATCCATAGTTGAAATAACTTCATCAATGTTATAAGGAATTTCTAAGGGCATAAAGGAATCATTGTATTGTTTTTCAAAATAATCATTGTATTATTTTTCAAAAAATTCCCTCAGAATAGGTTCTTTTTTATTTACAGTGGAATGAGAATGTGAATCAAGTTGATTACCATTGTATGTTTGTTCTTGTGAACCATATGTGTTACTCCCAAACGGAAACATCACGATCAATTCACCTGAAACAAGATTCTGAAAAGATGAATTAGTAAAAGAAAATAACGAATGCAAATGAAAAAATATAAATCAAATGCAAAAACAGAAAATCAAATAACAACTTGAACTACCGCTCCCCGGCAGCGGCGCCAATTTTGATGAGGTGTCAAACTCAACAAAAAGAATAAGATTTTTCCCAACTAATATTATAAATAATATAGTGGTAGTAGGATCGATCGACGGGGAGCTGTGTAATCAATTTGTTATTCGTATTAGAAAAATAAAAAATAAAAATAAAAAGAATAAAATAAATAAACAAATAAAAAGATTCACCACGAAATCCTTCGCCGGTACCAAACGTTGATTCCATCAATACACCCGTTTATCTCTTGTTAGAACTAATTCATCACCAACCGTAGAATAACAATAAGCTCTGCTATCCCCAAAATTCCTTGTATCACCGGATACGGAAGCGCTCGACTACCGGATTCTATCCATCTGAGCCACCATGAATAAATTCTAACGATGTAACTCAATTGAATGCTTTGCACTTTGTGAATTAGGTTGATCCTAGCCACATGCTCACAATTTCGGCATGTTAACCTAGGGTTGTAATCTACACATCAAAATCCACAAAATCCCTTTGCAATGTTGATGCTCCGCTACTTGTGATTAGATCTCCTTAACAATTACGGATTAGGTCTCTCAAATCTCTTTTTTTTTTTAAACAAAAAATTATTTTATTAATAATAAAAGGAAAGTCTTACAACAAGTGGGCCATCAGGACCACAACCTAAATGAAAAGACAAAATGGCAACCAAGCCCAAAAAACAGTAAAAACAACCAAGCACAAAACAGAACAGAAGTAAAAGAAAGAACATAGAACAAACATCAGGGAAATCTATAGTAGACAGTGTCAGGTAGTTCCATTTTCTTCAAATGTGCAGGTCTAGAATGATACCACTTTGTTTGCCCTTTCTGCAAAGACACATCATCCTTAGCAAAAGAATCAGCTGCAAAGTTTATTTCCCTGTAGACATGTTTCATATGAATGGAGTGAAGCTGTGTGCAAATTTTTCTCCATCTAGCAATAAAATTCCATGGAATTTTCTGGTTTTTGAAAGCCATCACCACAGCCTTTGAATCTGTTTGAAGTATAATTCTGAAATGATGTTCAGTATAAGCCCATTCAAGAGCTCTGATGACAGCCATAACTTCAGCCATGAAGTTTGTAGTAATTCCCATTCCACCTTCTTCAGCAAATACAAAATCCCCACAATGGTTTCTAGCTAAAAAACCATAGCCAGCTAAACCAGGATTACCTTTAAAGGCACCATCACAACACAGGAGTAGAAAACCCTCATCAGGCAAATGGAAAAAACAAGCAATGGGATTCAAGTTCTTGATTTTTCTAATATTGACTCCAAAACAGTCAAGAATCTGCCTATCATAGCTAGTATCCCACATGTGACCCTTAAGCCTACATTGACTCCCCTGGATTCTATGAAAAATGCTTCTTCTGAGGTTATTAATATCAGGAGTAACATTATCAAAGAAAATCTGATTCCTTAAGTGCCACAGTTCCACCATGGTAGTGAAAGCTGCAATGTACCATAATTCTTGAATGATAGGGCTTTTTCTTCTACAACTAATAATCAGATCTTCAAAACATAAAGGGATAGTGAAGGAAAAGATACCTGCAATCCATACCCAAATTTGTT
The DNA here is from genome assembly GCA_023529015.1 of Papaver nudicaule. Lineage (NCBI taxonomy): Eukaryota > Viridiplantae > Streptophyta > Magnoliopsida > Ranunculales > Papaveraceae > Papaver > Papaver nudicaule. The sequence continues at coordinate 60,076 of JAJJMA010210921.1, read as the reverse complement.
TACTGAAGGAACAGTTCCAGAGAATATGATCAAGAGAATCTTCCTCATTGTGGAAAATGTAGCATCTAGAGGCAAAATAGAAACCTCTCTTTTTCAGATTGTCTTCAGTGGCACAGACTTTTCTTACTAGTTTTCTCACATTTGCAGTTGTTGAAGGGTGTACAGAACTTTTCCAAATTTTGTTGTAGATTTTTATGACTGGATAATTAGTTCTGACAGTATTCATAGCTGATTGAACAGTAAAGGTGCCTTGTTGAGTACCACACCAAATCAAAGTATCAACACCACCATGTAGAATTGGTAAGCATGAAATAGGAAAAAACTGAAGAAGGAAATCAGGGATATGCCACTGTCCATTTATAATCAATTCACTGACCTTCATTGCAGGAAATTGTTTGATCCAATTGTGATTTGGGAATAAAGTAGCTAAAGGTTTAGCCAACACCCAACTATCATGCCAAACAGAAATTTTCTCTCCTGAACCAACAATCCATCTAGTATTGTCCTTAAACTCCTAAATAACCATTTTGATTCCAGGCCAAATAGATGATTGTTTGTGATATTTGATCCACTGACCATTCTTATCTTTGAATTTAGCCAAGAAGAAAAGGGCCCATTCTTCAGTAGAATTGTGCATCCTCCATAATAGTTTCAAAAGAAGAGCTTTATTAATATCCTCAAATCTTCTAATTCCTAAACCACCTTCTTCTTTTGGAGAGCAAATCTTTTCCCAAGCTAAAGTAACCATTTTTTTCTCATCAGACTTCCCTGTCCAAAGGAAATTTCTTACAATTCTTTCACAAGCATCAATAACCTTGACAGGCCATTTGTATATGGACATGTTATATAAAGGAATACTGCAAAGGACAGATAGCACCAGAGTCAATCTTGCTTGGAAGGAAAGAAGTCTACCAATCCACATAGCCAACCTTTTTTGAAGCAATTCTACAAAACTCCATAAGTGTTCAGCTTTAACTGCACCCTGTACCAGCATAACACCTAAATATTTGTCAGGGAATTTAGAAATTCCCATCTGCATTATATCTGAAATCAGATTTTTCCTTACATCAGAAGTACCATCAATAAAACACTTACTTTTAGCAATATTGATAACTTGACCTGAGGCAGTTTGGTACATAAGCAGTAATTTTTTCAAATTCTCTAAACTTTTTTTCCCACCATTACAGAAGATAAAATTATCATCTGCAAATAAGAGATGAGAAGGGTGTATGCCATGTCTGAAAACCATTGGTTCAATTTTTCTGTCAGCAATTTTATTGCATATCTGTCTACTTAGAATGTCTTCAGCAATGACAAAGAGAATTGGTGATAGAGGATCACCTTGTTTCAAACCTCTGCCCACCCCAAAAAAAACCACTGGACCTCCATTAACCATAATAGATATTTTAGAAGTATTGAGAAGGATAAAGATCCAATTTCTAAAACAATCAGAGAAACCAAAGGCCTTTAAAGCAGCATCCAGAAATTTCCAGCTCAGGGTATCTTATGCTTGTGATATGTCTAACTTCAATCCCACATTTCCTCCTCTTCTATTAACAGTCATTTCATTAACAAGTTCAGAAGCAAAGATTATTTGATCATGAATACACCTGCCCTTAATAAAAGCACATTGTTGTGGAGATATAATCTTATGAAGTAAATTCCCTAATCTCATGGTGATGATCTTTGTAATAATTTTGAAACAAAAGTTATTAAGGCCAATAGGCCTGAAATTAACAGCTTTCTTAGCACCTTTGATTTTAGGAATGAGGACTAAAAAGTTGGAGTTTAAACCACTAGGAATGAATTTAGTGCACCAACAATACCTGATAGCCTCAATGAGATCTGCTTTGATAATATCCCAAGCAACTCTATAAAAAGCACCAGAAAATCCATCAGGTCCAGGAGCACCATCAGGATTAAGATCAAAAGCAACATTCATTATTTCTTCAGCTGAAGGAGCATTATTAAGCATTCTATTATCATCATCAGTCAGAACTGGAGAAATACCATTAAAGAGCTCTTCATTAATATTAACCTCAGAATGCTTGAATTTATTTTCAAAGTGATTGATCAGAGTGTTGGAGATGTCAGCTTGAGAAGTAAGGATTGATCCTGCATCATCTTGAAGTTCTACAATAGCATTCTTAGCTTGTCTGAGTTTTATAGAAGTATGAAAAAACTGAGTATTAGCATCCCCATATTTAATCCAATTCACTCTAGTTTTATCACTTAAGAAAGAATGATGTTGTTGAGCAATAACATCATATCTACTATGAGCAGTTACCATCTTGTCCAATAGACCCAAATTGGAAGGATCAGCATCAGATTGAACTGTAGTGTCCAACACTTCCTTTTCAGCTTCTTTTAACTTCACAAAAATGTTGCCAAACACTTCCCAATTCCACTTCTTTAGAATTTCCTTCAATCTTTTCAGTTTATTCATAAAGATGTAAATGGGATTACCATCTAATACTTCCTCCCATGAGTCCTTTACCAACTTCAAAAAGTCAGGATGACTAAACCACATTTTCTGAACTCTAAAAGGTATGTTCTTAGCTCTTGGAATTTCTTTATCAGAAGCAAAAATTGGAATGTGATCAGATATTCCTCTTGCCCCAACAAAATAATTCCAACCCTTATACAGTTCAATCCATTTGCTGTTGTATAACGCCCTGTCTAAATTACATAAAATTCTTTTCTTGCCACACCTTCCATTTGACCATGAAAAAGATAAACCACTGTGAGGAGCTTGAATTAAACCACAAAAGTTTAAACAATCAGAGAAATCTCTCATAGCAGAATTAATAGGAGATCTTCCACCTTGTTTCTCATTAACTGACAGAACACAATTAAAGTCTCCTATAACCACCCATGCTTTATTTAGAAGACTAATATCACATAGCTCTTCCCATAACTGCCTCCTATTAATCATATAGGAATCTGCATGAACACCAGTCACCAAAACACCACCTATCTCCACTGTAATGCATTGCTTAGAAATGGAAATAACATTAGGTGTACCAACAGATCTATTCCAAAATAACCAAATGTTACCTTTATCCCCATCAACAGAATTATGGATAATCTGATGATGCATACCAGGTAATTTTATTAACTTCTGAGTATTTAAACTAACACTAATTTTAGGCTCAACAATCCAGACAAGAGTTGGATTGTATTTATTAACAAAATCTCTAAGTCTGTCTTGGGCTTTACTCCTCTTCAAGCCCCTGCCATTCCAAAATATCATCCTCATCTAGGATTGGAAAAAGGGAGAGTAGTGTAACTCCCCTTATTAAACACTGGTTTCAAAATAGATTTAGTAGCCAACCTAGTAACAGGAGGAGACTTAAAAACTCTTATGGGGTTCTTTTTCTTCTCTGTCACCAACTTAACTCTGGACTCCTTAGGAAAAGGACTCTCAAAAGGATTGGAATTCATAATACTTACAGGAGTTGGAGAGGAAGCTATTTCCAATAACTTTTGTGTATCAATTTCTTGAGGTTCATCATCAAAACTTAGATCCTCATCTTCTGGAATTGTTTGTAAAACTTCAAAAGAATTAGAAGAAAAATGCTGAGAAGAAACATTTTCACTACCACTAGATTCACCCTGAAAATTAGAAGAATTAGAAAAAATAACTAAAGCCAAGTCTTGTGCAGCATTATTCTGAACAAAACCTGTATCCTGAACATTTGGACCATGTTCAGTATTAGTTTTAGGAACATATACCCCTTTACCTTTCTGCTTATTGTTCCTTTTCCTCTTCTTAACATGTTGAAAACCATTATGGTTACCATTATCATTAGTCACAGGAATTTCTTTCTTAGATCTACATTCAGAATCTAAATGACCAATAACCTGACAATGTTCACAAAATTTAGGCATTCTAGGAATAACCACAGGCTGAAAAAAACCACCATATTTGGATTCAACCCAAATTTTATCAGGAATTTTATCAGCAAGGTCTATCTCCACAAGAACACTTGCATAATAGCCTAATCTCTTGTGGATAGTATTATCATCAACTTTTATATGGTTACCCAAAGCTTTTCCCAGAGATAAGACAATCTCTTCTTTCCAGTATTCTAAGCTCAAACCAGGAAATCTAGCCCAAACTGCATTAGTAGAAATTTTTTGAGAATCAGATCTAAAATTAGGAATCCATTCCCTAATTCTCAAGTACTGCTCTTCAACATGGCAGACCTTGCTTTTCCACACATACATCATATCCTCTTGATTGAATAACTGAATAGTGAAAAAACCTTTTCCTAAAGGGATGAAATTAACTTTACCTGAAAGCTTAACCCATTGATTCTCCAAAATTTTTGTTGCATCAACAAAGGGAAGCGTCTGAAGATCAAGCCGTCCAATAAGACTAAATCTCCATTCATCAATATCCAGCATGTTATCCGGTAAAGCGAGAGCAGGATAATCTCCTCTCATCGTAGTAGCAGGTAAAGAAGAAATATCAACTGAAGAACTCATTATCAAATTTTTAGGGATTTGAAATTTTGTGGAAAAAAAGAAGATTCAGACAAAAGAAAAGGATTTAAGACATCTACTCATTACAAATGATTAAATGAATTAAACCGATGAATTAAATGCGATCGAAAACACCTGAGATTAAATTCGAGAAGATGAACCCAAGATCGAGAAATCACGAAAAACTAAGTCAACACGAGTCAACTCAGAGCTCATCTCAAAAGTCAGGTCTCTCAAATCTAGCTTTAGTATTGTATACAAGTCATGCAATTGACCACTTGAACAACTTGAAAACAATCCATGGTCATAATCATAGTAGAAGACAATCGATAAAATAATTAAAACTCGAAACAGACTTGCATAAATATTGAGGTTCACGATTGGAACATTGACATCATCCTTAATCACAAAGAATTACATGAAGATAGAAAATAATAAAGTTCCCCCCAAAGGGGGAGAGGGAGTGTAAAAGATATGTAAAATTGTCTCTAAGCTCCCCTATATATATGCATCAAGTGTATAGGAGCCCTTGCTTGAATCCCGTTTGAATTCGGTTTCCAAAACTCAATCAAATTCCAAAAATAAGGAAATTCGCGTCGGGTTACCCCTTAAGGTAATAAACAGGACACCCTGTAGCAGTTCCCGTTTTTAGTCTATTTTCTGATTTTTCTTCGTTTACTCTAATGTTTTGCTCATAACTTCTTCGTCCGACCTTGTATTGACTTGATTCTTTCGTCGTTGACTTCGTATTTTAATTCTCTTCAAGATAGAACCAAGAAAATCCGCATTTAAATGAGTAGAACTCCGTCTTTGGCCTTCCTTCTCTTTTTACCCTTTTTGGCTCATTGGATAATTTCTTCTTCTTTTCGTGAATTAGCCAAGACTCAATAAAATACAAAAAAAAACTAATATTTACATTTTTACAAGAAAACTAACTAAGAAAGCATAATCGATTGATGCATAGAGAGGTGTTTTACACACCTATAAATCTTATATTACTAGGTGGGGGTCTTGAAGAAAAATTATTGATAGGATATGGCTTTGTTGATGAGTATGAAAGGTTAGCTGAAAAGGTTTTGGGTGTTGAATATGAGTTTGAGTAAGATTTTGGAGTGGATTTTGAAATTTTTTGTTGCATAGCTAAGCTGAGCTCTTGAGACTAGCTAAAAAAAAGCATGCATAAGGGTTGTAGGATTAAACATCAACTTATCTTGTTGTATTTCTTCCTTCAGACCACCAATAAAGCTCATGATAAAATACTCTTCAGTGAGAGTTCTATGTTTACTAAGAAGTAAAGCTTTGAGGTACTCAAACTGCTCAAAATATTCCTCAACAATAGAGGTATGTATTAGTTTGTTAAACCTTCCAACAATATTCTCATTAGCAGGATTCAAAACGAAGGCATATATTGTCAGATAATTCAATCTAAGATAAACTATCTCTATTCATTTTGAAATTTAAGAACCAATTACCAGCCTTACCATCCAAATCCCGTAAAAGAAATCTTATATTACGACGTGCAATTAATTGGGTGTCTAATGAGTTGATTAAACCTGTGTTTAATAACAATACCACTTCGCGAGGTAATTCAGATCGTTATTGTCCTAAACTTAGGGAGAAGAATTATTATGATGAACCGAAACCTGTTTATAAACGTTCATCCAAATCCTCTAATAATCGTAAAATGGAGGATAATTCTTCAAAGACAAGATCTGGTGCACCTACTTAGAGAAAGACTAGGTCTTATGTTAATCAAAAGACAGATTGTTCTAAAGTTTCTTCTGCAAGTTCTGCAAAGAATGGCAAATGCACAAACATGGTTACCCAAAAATCGCAACAAATCTCCCAATAAACAAAAGAAATTGTCAAATTATCTTTCAAATGTCCTTGCTACGTTGGTCATAGGAACGACTGAGTTGTTTAAAAAGGGAGAAACAGTTTTAGCCAGTTTGGGAGAACATTCAAGTTCTTCACTTCATGGTGACAATAACTCCAAATCATTGTCTAAAAACATGAATAGAAGAAAGAAGAGAAAGGTTGTTGAGCAAGAATCTAAGACTGGTAATGAGTCACCTAAATTAGATGATTCTAGTTCTGTTACTTCTTTGTGAGCAGAAATCAGCTCACATCAGCACAATCTGATTGTGTTGAAATACGCACCCTCACCTATTATTTTCTTATGGCGAGGATGTACAAGTGACAGAGAACACAGTCTTTGGATGTATTGACATGAAAAATACTGAAAGAAGTAAGAGTCATTTTTCATACCTCATTAATCTATTAAATCACTTTTAATTCATTTTCTAAGTGATTTGGTGAAACCATACAATCTGGAATATTATGGTTTTGGTTGTATTGATTACATTGTATATGCCTACTTAACACTATTTAATGGATTAAGAACTTCATGTTTATAAAATCCAATGTATATTAAAGGTGTTACCACATCGTGTAACGACTCGATGTGGATATCAATTCTTCGACTATACTCATTGTGTCCTCTCTATATCGGACTTCCAAGTTTAAGTTGAGATCCATGAGAGTAAATGGAGTATATGTCTTGAGGAACATGTTCTTAGATTTCTATCTAAATCATGATGATTAATAGGCAGAGGTAAATCCTGTAATCATATTTTTGTTCCTAAGAAATGTTATTTTTATAACTTGGGAACTAAACCTTACCTTTGTTAATTTCTTGAACAAATAATGAGTCAAGAAAAAGCGTGTGTATATCGGCTAGTCACTCTTGTGAAAAATCAAGTACCGGAATTGATTTTGCAGATAAACTCACATGTTTCATGGTCAATACTTTTGATATATCTTGACCTCGACCTCCTTATTATGGTGAATGTAAAATTTATATATTGCTTTTACAGGTAATGAAGAAATTGACTTTGTAAGGAGGATAATAGTTCATGCACGAGACACAAATGCTATCTGATTCCTTGATGTCATATGACAGGGGTTTTAACATATGTAGATGAACTAGTGGTTTTAGTCAGATTTTTTTGAGAAATATTCTAAAATCACAACCATTGGGGGAGAGTTCGATTTGAACTTGCGCTCAACTTCCAAATCTTTCTAGGGAGAGTGGTTGTGGAAAATGAGGGGAATTATATTTTTTCTCCTGAAAGCATTTTTACTTGTCGAATCAAGGTAATTGATTTTCGGATCAAAATGAAGATAATTGATTACTCATCAATTTCCTAACAAGTGTATTGATTTCTGATCAGTTTCACTTGTTGAAATTCATAGGTGACTTGAAAAAGCAGGGGTACCGAAATACTACCAACTTTTCGTTTGGGCTCGTGAGTCTTATGGTAAGATATGGACGATCTCAAAAATCAATATTCAAATCTGATAACCGGAGTCGCACAAGTCTTGGCAAATCCCCTGGATGGATTATGGATCAACTCGACAGTTATGAATAACGTACTTCTTGTTTATGCTTTAATTATATAATCAGAGAATGTAATGCGGAAAGTAAAGCACACAAGACACCATATATTCTTTTAACGAGGAAACTACGACCTGTAGAAAAACCTCCGGACTTCGTCCAGATTGAAAACCGCACAGTACAAACTGTCTACAAACACTAGCCTACTATAAGACTTCGGTCTGGGATGTAGCAGGGGCCAACTCTATCCCTCCAAGAGAATTGGCTATTGTCGCACTCTTTACATCTCTAGATCCCCCACAGATCGTCACACACTTGATTCCCCTAGCTAACGTCCTTTACAGGCCTAAGAATTACTTTAACCGCTGTTAAAGGCTTGTGTTAATAATTTTGGCTTTGCAACCTCAATTATCAACTGTATTTTTGAACTGTCCTCTATCAGTTTGACATACGTAAAGCGACTTCCTTCGGATTACTCCAGGTCATACAGAAATCTACTTACAAGATTGGGCTTACGCTGAAAACCTAGTAATCAATGCCAAACTTGTCTCTACCTCAAAAAACAATCACTTAAGGAACTTATACAATTGGAGCTAATTGGGTCTTACAACACGTCGTGCAGCCTTGCGTTGCTACCTTAAACCCTGTAGTTGCGTATCAGTTCTTGAATGGCCTTATTGCAGAAGAGAAGGACAGTAGAATAGAAAAGAACGTAATCAGGCAACCATGGTTACAGGTTAATCCGATGTCAACCACCCAACTCTCAATAAAAGTCTTTATAGTCGTTAGGTAAATCTGACATAGGAACTACTACCTAATAGAGGATGACTATACCACAACAAGCTTTCACCTAAGTGAAACGAGTTTACGATCAATTCCGCAGAGAAACTTCATGTATACTTGATGCTTGTGGTTTTCGTTGAAACCCTCTATTTATAGCACTCAATAAGATAGGTTGCTTAGGAATAAAACAACTAGTTACAGGTTCAACAAGTTTAACAAGTGCCCGTGAAAAAAAAACCAGCCCGTTACTTGACTTGCACACAAAGAAACCTAGATTTATCTCAATTGGAAATATTTATCATTTATCTACCAAGTGATTTGTTAGATCAAAATCACTTCAAGATTGATATCCAACAGACCAGAGATAATCTTTATCTTATTGACACATTGAGAATCGTTAGATGGACCACATAAGATATTTTCGTGATAACCAAGTCCAACTAAGAGATAAAAGAGTCAGAAGTTTAACCTGTGTGAAATTCCAGAGAATATTCACTTGGACGGTTCGTGAACCGTCCTTCTGAATTCCGGCCAAATTCATCGAATATGTGGTTCACGTACATGTACGTGTACAAATTGATGTTTTGGAACTCAGGAGTAAAATCCGGAGTCACTGTTCACGAACCTGTTCTTGAACCGCCATTGTTCAGAATTAGGGTTTAACTGGATCCGCTGGAATTTCTGGGCTGGGCCAGTACTTGGACGTGTTATTACGCCCTCAGTTATAATCCACTAGACTCTTTCTCAAGAGTAATCCTTTAGATTCACCCATATCCTACAAGTGATTTGCAAGCAAACCATTGCTTTGGAAAGTGGTATCGAATCTATCTCACGCATCTTGTAACCTTAGTATTCGTGGGAACATAACACATGGTTATGTAGACAAGAATACGATCTCAATCGCTATTAGTATCTCTACTAAAATAGCCGACTATTTCGAAAGATAGAATAAGTAGAATAGAAGAAATTCCATAAAAGTCATAACTCATACTAACCTTTTGTCGATGAAGAATAATTGATGTCTTCTTTTTCTTCACAGTCTTCGTCTTCAAGGTCTCTACTACTTTGTCTATATCCCAATTCTGAAATCTAAACTCTAGTAGGCTAAATCAAGAATTGTGTTTTGACACCTAAAATTGACAACTAGCTTGACATACCAACGCTAGTAGTTTTGACTAGACAATGCCCTAACAATCTCCCCCTTTGTCAATTTTAGTGACAAAACTAGTTTATATATGGATTCAAAATTCATACAATAAAGATCTAACCCAGATGTATCTTGATTTCTTGAATTCTTCAACTTCTCCTTTGAGTCTTGATGTGTTCTTTTAACTCTTGTTGAAAAATCCGAATGCAGACACTACAACATATCCATCTCAAACAAGTTTAAGTTTACATGGGTTAATATGTTAATCCCACATGTTGTTTGTGCAAAGAGTAAGAATCTGAGCAAACTTTAAAGTTCGTGTATCAAAACTTTTAAAGTGATTGTACTCATACCTGATACAAAGCTTCTTCTTAACTTTAATTACTCCCCCTTACTTGATACTTTGAAAAAGTACAGCAAGTAAGCACATGATGTTCTCCCCATATGGTTGTGAGCCACAAGAACAAGAACCATATGTATTCTCCCCCTATTTGTCATAAAATATGACAAAGTAGTTGAGACTAGGGTTTCAAACCTATAGAGATAGGTCAAGTTAAGTACTCGCATACCAAGTTTAAGATGACATAATTAGAAAATCAGAACGAGGATTTCGAAGTTGATTCATCTTTGGAGAAATATAGATACACGTTTCTCATATATTCCACATCCACGCTCCCCAAAAAGATTTGTTATTAAGCGAAAACTCATTTAAGAACTGTCCCCCATGTGGTGTTATTCAATAAAGAACAACTACAAAGCCTAACTTGGACAAATAATTTAATGTATCCAGTTTTCCTTTGTTTACAATCTCTTTCCCTTAGCCAGTTTTTTTGGAAAAGAGTATATGATTTCGAGTTTGTGAAAACCCTAAAAACCATACAATCAAAAGTTTCTTAATCGTGAGAAAAAGCTTAACTTTTGTAATATGACACAACTTTTATGAAATCACCGAAGCAATAAAAAGTTGTATTTTGCAATAAGATTGAGGTAGACAAATCAAGTATTGCAAACATCATTAATAATTATCTAAAAAGAACTTTTATTAATGAAATAAAGTAGGACATGCTGAAAAACTCTAAAAAGCATGAAAAGGTAAACTACTTCTAGATATGAAGACACGATAACAAAGTTGTATGACCTCAACTTTTGTCTCCACAATCTCGAGATATGACTTCATCAAGGAATTGATCTATGATGCGTGCAGTATTCCTAGTATCTTCTTCAGAAAGACCAGTTAAAGCACTACCAATGATGTATAATGAGCACAACTATTCATGAAGCCTAGGGATTTGTCTTCATGGAAAATAGCTTTCTTCCTTTCGTAATCGATTTTATACAGAAAGTACTTCTCATATATGAATATTCATCAATTGTTTCTCTCGGGTTAATAGCATGAGTCTCTGGATCAGGAAATTTCTGAACATAGTCCAGTATTTCTACAGAAGTCCTCTTTCTCTTGCGTGTAATCCCTTCACAGAGCTCAACTTTCACAACTTCACTTTTACAACTCCTCGTAACACTTCTTGTAACATAAGCCATCTTTGTTTATGACTTACTGGATGTATGAACTATATATATATATATATATATATCTTTCAAGAGGAGTGAGTTTTAGTTTATCTGAAAGACTTAAGAGAATCTTCCAGATTTAGCGACGCGAACGGTTCACGAACCATTTCGCAAACTAAAACCCCTAAACCCTGACAGACAGAGTTTATACAGTCTGAAACACAAATTTCCATGGAGTAAAACTCTTTGGGAAATATGTTTATGGTATTTCTACTAGTGACTTGAACAACCACAATACCAGAAACGAATTCCTGATATCAACTGCATGCCTCACACATACAAGTCATAATGTGAGGATGCATCCCGAAACATTGCACATCAACGAGATCATCCTCATCCCGATCAAGATTAGATTTCAATGCTGGTAAGGATCCTCTACTCATGAATCGCCTGTCTCTTGTGGATCTGGGAAGATCCTTTAGTTGTTGTGTAATCAGATAATTCAGTTTCCACTTCTTCATTGTCAAGGTCTTCACACTCATCAGCCCATGACAATTTTTGTGGAGAGGAGGTGCACGGAGTGCTTACAGCTTCAAAAGGATAGACTTTTTTTCATCTTTTCGCTCATGATCGAAGATCTTCAGCTTAGCAACAAGGTCACTTCTTGTTATAGTTAAGCCGTGAACTTCTTGGATGACATGTTTCTTTGAGTTGTACCTTGAGGGTAATGACCTCAGAATTTTACACACAATGTCCCTTTCCGGAATGGCTTTTCCTAAGGTGTCACAGGCATTCACTATCTCATAAAATTTGTGGTTAAATTCTTCAAAGGTATCATCCTCAAGCATTCGAAGGTTTTCCCAGTCAGACATGAGGTTTTGAAGTCTAACTTCTTTTTCTGCCGAATTCCCTTCGAATACGGTCCTTAATCTATTCCAAGCCTCCTGAGAGGTTTCACATGTGCCAACGTGATGGAAAAGATCAGGTGTTACTGCATGAATGATAGCGTTTAGCCCATCATAGTTTTGCTTGGCGGCTTGACTTTCTACGTCAGTATAATCGCCAATGTCTTTGGGGACAGACTCACTTCCTACTAGGATAGTTGGAGGTGTGTATCCCTTTTCGACATAGACCCAGGTTTTGAAATCTCGAGCTTACAAAAACGATCTCATAGCAGTTTTGAAATTTGTGCCATCAAACTTTGGTGGTACGTTACAAGCTCTTATGCTTTGTTCCATAACTCACAAGTCGCGATAAACACAGACATTTACGCCTTTAATGTGTTTACCGGCTCTGATACTAATTGAAAAATCAGGGGTACCGAAATACTACCTAAGATATGGACGATCTCAAAAATCAATATCCAAATTTGATAACCGGAGTCCGATCACAAGTGATCGGTCCAATGCAAGACAAGTCTTGGCAAATCCCCTGGATGGATTATGGACCAACTCGACGGTTATGAATAACGTACTTATTGTTTATGCTTTAATTATATAATCAGAGAATATAATGCGGAAAATAAAGCACACAAGACACCCGAGATTTTTTTAACGAGGAAACTACGACCGATAGAAAAACCTCGGGACCTCGTCCAGATTGAACACCACACAGTACAAACTGTCTACAAACACTAGCCTACTATAAGACTTCGGTCTTGGATGTAGCATAGAACAACTCTATCCCTCCAAGAGAATTGGCTACTGTCACACTCCTTACGTCTCTATTTATATCACTCGATAAGATAGGTTGCTTAGGAATAAAGCAACTAGTTACTTGTTCCACAAGTTTAGCAAGTGCCCGTGTAAAACGAACCCGTTACTTGACTTGCACACAAAGAAACCTAGATTTATCTCAATTGAAAATCTTTATCATTTATCTGCCAAGTGATTTGTTAGCTCAAATCACTTATCTTTATCTGCCAATCTTTATCATTTATCTGCCAATTGAAAATCATTTATCTTCAAGATTGATATCCAACAGGCCAGAGATAATCTTTATCTTATTGACACATTGAGAATCGTTAGATGGACCACAGAAAATATTTTCGTGATAACCAAGTCCAACTAAGAGATAAAGGAGTCAGAAGTTTAACCCGTGTGAAATTCCAGAGAATATTCACTTGGACGGTTCGTGAACCGTCCTTCTGAATTCCGGCCAAATTCATCGAATTTGTGGTTCACGTACATGTACGTGTACAAATTGATGTTTTGGAACTCAGGAGTAAATTACGGAGTCAGTGTTCACGAACCGGTTCGTGAACCGCCATTGTTCAAAATTAGGGTTTAACTGGATCCGCTGGAAGTTCTGGGCTGGGCCAGTACTTAGACGTGTTATTACGCCCTCAGCTATAATCCACTAGACTCTTGCTCAAGAGTACTCCTTTAGATTCACCCATATCCTACAAGTGATTTGCAAGCAAACCATTGCTTTGGAAAATGGTATCGAATCTATCTCACGCATCTTGTAACCTTAGTATTCGTGGGAACCAATACTAACATAACACATGGTTATGTAGACAAGAATACAATCTCAATCGCTATTAGTATCTCTACTAAAGTAGCCGACTATTTCGAAAGATAGAATAAGTAGAATAGAAAATTTCCATAAAAGTCATAACTCTTACTAACCTTTTGTCGATGAAGAATAATTGATGTCTTATTTGTCTTCACAGTCTTCGTCTTCAAGGTCTCTGTTACTTTGTCTATATCCCAATTCCGAAATCTAAACTCTAGTAGGCTAAATCAAGAATTGTGTTTTGACACCCAAAACTGACAACTAGCTTGACATACCAACGCTAGTGGGTTTGACCGGACAATGCCCTAACATGAATGATACATTTGGGTCCCTTAACAAGTGTATTGATCTTTGATCGATCTCACTTGTTGAAATTCAAAGGTGACTAATACATTTCGGTCCCCTAACAAGTGTATTGATTTCTAATCAACAAGAATACTACCCGGTGCATACGCACCGGTAGTAAATAAAGGGTTGGTTTCTGTTACCAAACTTTCGGCAATAGACTAAACACATTAAAACTGCATTAAACAAAGAAATGCAAATGTTACCTGTTTTATTGTTTTCAGCGAACTTTGATTTGACATCTTTTAATTCCATAGAAGAAAAGTTTTTTGGGTTGGTTTTTTCCAATCCAGCAAAATATGGTCTCATCATGCATATGCGTCAACCAAATATTCTTGGAACAGACGGCCTCCTTGAATTATAATAATATCTTTTGTTGGTGTTTCTCTCTGTATGCATAATACTCCCATATTGTAACTTTCTTATATTTTTTTACCATTGTTGAGAGAAATTCTCGATATGGTATCTCTAGGGAATACCATCTTTGGCAGAAGAAAACAGTTAAGGGTATCGCATTGCTATAAAATTTGGATGAAATTCGAAGAACCTGGATCCTTTTTCATCAACTATGGTATCTTTGGGCGTTACCTGGTATTACCCCTGCACACAATTAAAGCAACAACCTTTAATAAAAATTTTGAGTTATAGCGGCACTTATCTTTTCTTGTGGACTCAATAATTAACAATATAACTGGTATTCTTGTAGATTTTTGACGACGATCTCTTGCCATTTCTAAACCCTGTGCAAGGATATTAATTTGATCTAGCCTCCTGGTAACACAATTGATAACATTTGTATCTCTTTGGTTTCCGTTGTAGTCTGCCCCAGTTGCACCCATTCGTTGGGGTTACTTCATTTGCGTTATCATGGAGTGTGCCAATCCTAGATGATTATGGCTACAAAATGTAAGGTGTTGTTCCATCATATAAGGTTTTGATTTGGCTAGGAGAATATATTTCATGGATTTCGACGAATAGGTAAATCTGGTGTTATACATGTGACTTTTGGATTTCAATATTATTCATGGTTACAGTTTTCTTTGGAAGGATGCGACTTTTGAAATAGTTTTGTTAGTTAATGTTTCTTTCCTTTGGGAGATTTGGTAATCCTAATTGCTAGGGATGTGACTCTTGAGTTTTGCAACTTTGTTATGTTTCAAATGTCTCTTGGGTTTGCTTACTGTATTGTGTTTTATTGAAAGATCCAATCAGAAAGCGATGATAGGGATAGGTTATGCTGATGTGGCTTCACCACAATCAAGAGTGATTGTGGTGTCGACATGTGGCAATTTAGGGTATGCTATTATATATAAAGATTTCACTGTTGAAATCCAAAGGTGATTGATATATTTCGGTCCCCTAACAAGTGTATTGATTTTTAATCAATTTCACTGGTTGAAATCCCAAGGTGACCAATACAAATCGGTCCCCTAACAAGTGTATTGATTTCTAATCGATTTTACTTGTGGAAATTCTAAAGTAATTGATTACTCCTCAATTCCCTAACAAGTGTATTGATTTCGAATCAATTTCACTTGTTGAAATACCAAGGGAATAGATATATATCGGTTCCCTAACAAGTGTATTGATAACTCATCAATCTCACTTGTGGAACCCTGAGGTTATTGAATACTCTTCGATTTCCTGATATTTAATGGACATTTTGTCTATTATTATCAAAAAGTAAGGTGGGTTATTTTTTTTTTTTTATTTTTTTTAGTAAACTTCCCATGGCATTGGCACACTGGGAAAAAAGTAAGGTGGATTAACTCTCAATCAATTTTTCCTAACAAAACCTTTTTGTTTTTGTTAAAATGATTGTATGTTCTCTTGATGAAACTTCATATCTTACAGGTTGGATCGAGTAATTTAAACTCGAATGACATATCTCCATTTCATTTCGTTGATCCTTTGTCAATTTATGTGACAAAAGGGAGGATAAATATTGGTAGCTTGAACTATCATTCTACCATGCTTTTAGAAAAGGGGAGAAGTATTGTGACTTCGTCATAAGAAAAATGTCATTATGTGATGTAATGATAAAGCGGATTGAAGATCTGATCAAGGGGGAGTAACATAATCTAATCAATTAACTCATGGATTGATATCCAAGCTTACATCTAGGGGGAGTAAGTGAGTTATTGATATTTGCCTTCAACAAAGGTACACTATAGTGAATTTTACAGGTACAGGTTGAAGATGAATATGTTCAAGCTCTTAAAATGATTTGAAGACTAGAATTAAGTTTTAATTTTATGTTTTTGATGTAAATCCTTTTGTAAAGAGTTTTGTCACTAAATTTGACAAATAGGGAGATTGTTAGAGCATGCTCGGTCAAACCCACCAGGCGTAGGTATGTCAAGCTAGGTTGTCATAATTTAGTGTTCAAAACTCATACACTTGAACATGTCTACTAATAGTCAGACTTCACTAGGTAAGACCGTTAGGTAGACAATGGTTGGTTTATCTGGAAGACTGATCAAGAACTGAAGACGAATGAAGAACAAACGATAATATCCTCCTTCAGCAAAAAGGTTAGTCCTCTGGACACTATGATTCTAGTGGTCCTCTACTCTGAGCTGAACAATTACTCTAATCGAAGCTTGTGACTGTTAGTACATTTGACAGTGTCTATGAACTCTCTTCTCTTGATCTCCATAACATGAAAGCATTCTTAAATGGAGTCTTCTTCTTATATTCCATTACTGCTTTCCTCGAACCAAATCAATACAAGTTTTTAGGAACTTTGTATTATGAATAGTAGTTCATGGTAATTGGCTTTATGAAGTTCATCTTCATTTCCTGAATGCCTGCACTAATATTGATAAGGGTTTTCTAATCCGACTATATTGTGCATTCAGAGTGCTAGTGATTTTTCACAATGCAACAAAGCCAGTTTCTAGTTTCGTATGGACTAAAATTCAATCATCATGCAAAGGAAGTTATTGTCATTGCTAGGTATCGAATTCCAATGCCAGGATTCGATTTATTTTATTAGAAATCAATTCACTGTAGCTTGGATCGATTACCATTTGCCAGGTATTGATTTATAGAGCTAGGATTCGATTCCCATAATTGGTAATCAATATGCTTGAAGCCTGGATCAATTACCACATGGTGGATTCGGTCTCCCTTAAGTTATCGATTTCTGCTTCTAGAAATCGATTTACTCACATGTGGTATGCATCGCACTAGTTTGTAATTGATCCACTTTGAAATTTAATATCGATTTCACTAATGTGTAAAATCTCCTTTATAAGTGTATTGATCTCCTTAACTAGGAATAAATCTACTCCACACAAGGAATCGATCCCTCTATATTGAAATTGATCTCCTTGTCCACATTTCATTTCTTACACTTGCAAATGGAATGTGAAGACTATTCATCAATCATACTATGTGCTTCAATGATCTATTCTTGAAAGTATGATTTGGTTCAACATGGTCACGAACTTTTGCATTCATGCAAGAGTTCATTACATGACACAATAAGGCATACATTCGAATTGCATCAATGTTCTATTGCTTAGCTTAATTCGAATTGGTCCATTCCTTCCATCTAGATCATTCAATTCCTTTCTTTTGGAATCTAGGATCAAGTTAACGACAACATTCAAAGCTTATGTTGTCACCACGTTAACTTTGGAAAAAGTACTTTGATACTAGGCTAAACCGGTTTTGTCTCAGAAACCGAGTGCCAAGTAGAACCGGTTCTATTGACGGTTCTCATGAGAGTATCAAGTAATTCAATGCTGCAATAAATGAAACCTTATATTCATTTATTGTTTTCAACATTTGAAGTCAAAGGTATTAAAGTCCGCATTAAATGTCATTAATGCAGAATTGAATGCTCATTCAATTCTCATTAATGTTTCTGACTATTCCTTTGCCAATCAGTGCCTTAGTCGAAACACTATAAAAGGAGATGCATTTTCCTCCTTCAAGCTTTGTACTTCTAGCATTTCTCTAAGCTAGAATATACTCGTTGTTAACAAGTTGAGTTTGGAAAGGCTTCCAACTGGACCAACAAGCCTATGAGTTATCATATTGATAGTAATCCGACCATCTCCATATCTACATAGATCACCTTGTTTATTTTACGTCAATGCTCTGCTGATATCATTGACAGTCAAGGTGTGTTGTAGAGTTTCTGGAGTTAGACTTTCTATCAACCTGGATTTGTAAGAGAAACGTTGTTGCGTATGCTAAACCAATAGACTCTACAAATGGAATCAAGTTGTTTATTTGGATTTGTATTTATTGTTAAGTTTCTTGATTATCCTCAAGAACACCTTTATATCCATTATAAGGACTTGATTGAATCTGAGACAAAAACAAGTAGTCTATTTGATTAATACAATAGATAGAAGAAACTTGTTCAAATCAAGGAGTTTATTAATATAAACATAATAGCCTTGATACGGTATCATAGAACCACCACACATTGAATTGTGATATTTGGTTGAATACCAGTTATTGGATCTACGGCTTTGGTTCCTTACCATATTGATGTTATTGTCTCATAATGAAATATAATCGCCTGATTGGAGGTCGGGTAGCGATAGTCTTCACGAGGGACTGTGAAGCAACTCTTGGATTGGAGGTTCAAGGGATTATATGTATGGGATCATTTTGTGATTGGAGATGCAGGAATACTGAGGGGAAGCATTTGATTGTCGTTAATTGGATCAAGTGTTTTAGCCATTGTGACCGAAGTATGATAGTAGGCGTGTATGCTGTATTAATTCTTCAGAGTATTCATTTTGGTCTGGACAAGGTCCCGGGGGTCTTCTACTGGATTGCAGTTTTCTCGTTAACAAAATCTTGTGTGTGATTTACATTTCTGCATTATATTTGTGTATCATTTATTTTGTGTAAATCATTGTATGTTAACAATATCCTTTTTGTAACTTGTATTAATTCTCGTTTGTGTGAATTGATCTGTACAAAAAGAACATTGGTAATTCAACCTTAATTCCGCAAAGGTTGTAAAAAGTTGTTTATACAGGTTGTTGGTGAATAAGGATTTGGTGGTGTACTCGGTACCCTCACCTTTTCAGGTTTTAAGATTAGTATCATAAAGAAATAAAAAGTGTTAGAGCATTGCTCGATTGAACCCACTAATGTTGCTATCTCAAGTCAGTTGTCAAGTTTAGTGACAAAAGCTCAATCTTTGATAAGTCTACAATATCGACTCGGACTATGATAGTTTAGGTATTGAGACGAAGAACGATAGAAGACCATTGAAGATGAAGACCGAAGCTTAAACACTTGATATGCATTGTCCTCATCTCTAAAGGTAAATGACTCTCTTAGACTTTTCATTCCACCTTTATATCTATCGTTACATGATCATCACTCATTAGAACAAATACCTATGACGGTAAAAATACATTGTTGT
>JAJJMA010210921.1:1969-30489 GCA_023529015.1 Papaver nudicaule | reverse complement strand
CTAGCTCAAGTCCTAGAAAAAACCATACCCATTCCTCCTCGTCTTCCGTATGGACAGGTATTGCAATTCTTGTTCTTATTCTTGTCTCGGCTTCTAACTAAACTCAACCCAATTCGAACCGAATCTTCTGTTCTTGCCTCTAATCTTCCTGAGCTCCAAAAATCCTCTTGGTATCTTCGGCAGACGATAATTGCTCCATGGTTCACTGGCGGCAACAGCTGCAGCAAATACTTCACAAAGACTAAACTATACAAAAGACGAAATAACCACGTCTGTTGTTACTTGTTTCTTATTTGAGATGCAGTGGTAGCCCAGATCCAGAATTGGGATTTCTTCAGCAACCTTGAATGGCTGCTCATTGGTGACCCTTAACAAGTATCCTTGGGTGCTCTAGTAATCTCTTCTAAGGCTTTTTATGGCTGCCTCCATAATTTCAAATGAATCAGCTGTGCCCGCCTCCAGTAATTCTGAGTTGTGACACATTTGAACCTTGCATCCTTCTTGTGTTCAAGGCCATCAACTTGCTCCAAATGATGAATTGAGTTGTTATTTTGCTTCATTTTATATTATATGACTTCAAAGTACCTGCAAAATAGAAAACGACGGTAAAATAAAGAATGTACGAGGCTTTAGCCGACTAAAGTGTTTCAATTGGGTACTCTTGAATAGGTGTTTTGAGCACCTATCAACAATCGACCTATATATACGAATAAGTAAACACTATTATAACATGATCTTTTAACTAGATCAAGTTTTCTAAAGTCTAAACCTGATGTGTACAAGAGATGGTACTGATTTACTTCTCAAACCAGAAAGAACCCAAAATAGAAATAAAAAAATCTCTTTCTGGCATTTTCTCAAACAACTACAAGCTGTCAAACAACAACAACAGATTAGCTACAAACACACAAAAAAATAAACAAAATCATCGAATTTATATACTACAACCTAAGAATCAACACCCCCAATAAATCAAAACCTAGGAAATCATTATCATCACACCCCAGATACCAATTTTTTTTTGAAATCATGAAATATAGAAGAAGGGAATTATCTTTGAGAATGAATTTAACAAAATGAATCGATGAAAGAAACAATAGAAATGAAAGATGTTGAGAAGATGAATACATGTGTAGCAAATCGAGTTATTAGTTTAGCAAATCGATGTGTAGCAAAGAGCTTGAGAAAATGAGCTCCGCCATTTCTTTTTGCTGTCGAAGAAGAAGAGAAGGAGTGAAAATGAAAATACGTTTTCTAAAGGCATAAGGGGCATTTTTGACTTTTACACCGACTCAGAGCCTTGGTCCAATGAGTCAGGGGCTTTTCTACACTTGAGTGAAAGGGGACCGAGTTAGAGGTTGGGTCTGAATCAGACGTTGAGCCAGAGGTTGGGAAAAATAGTAACGAAACGGTCTGACATCTGAGTCGGGCCGAGTCAGAGGTCGACTCAGACCCATACGCCGACTCAGACGCTACCAAACAAGATGTAACTCTACATATGCACCCATGAAGGTTTCATGGACGGACCCAAGTGGGTGCAAGATTTTAAATTTTTCTTGGTACATGTGTAAATAAAATGATTTGTGTGTGCGAAGATAAAATTGAAAATTCAAGTTCTAAGGGCAATTCCTACGGATGTGGCAGAATAAGGAGCTTTGCATGGCCAGGTGGAGGGACAAACCTGTTTCGCTATTATGGGAATTTTGTTAAACGGCATAATAACAGTCGAGAGGCTTGACCTACGCCGAGCGGCTTACCTTACGCCACTCGGCCTAGCTTATGCCGTTCCCAACGGCTATATCTCTCGCAAACTCCTTCCTCCCCTCACTATAAATACCCTCTCCTCTTTTCATAGTAACTTAAAGAAGCTCTCCCTACTCTTCATTTTCTCTAAAACATGCTTCGTAATCTAAATCCCGCAAATCTTATTAAAAAAAGAAATCGAAGTAAAAAAAGAGATCCACTGGGTCCAGTTGATGCCCATAATTGGAATCAAAATCCCCAAGAATTCGAGCACCCATAAGTGTTGTCGGGTCCAAACCTAGTGGACAACCATGTATCCACGAACCTTGAAAGGGATAAATCATCTAAATTACGAGGGGGGATGACGGAATTAGCGCCGATGTATGAAACACTTCCGCCAACGCTTAAAAACAGGCTAATGGGATATCCATGGTGTGCATACTATGAGTTAGATTTAAGATGGTCTAATAGTGCTCCTATCGAGGTTCTTTCCGAAAGGTGGTGTCCTACGACACACAATTTTTATTTCGATGTCGTTGAGAGAGGTAACTTTGATTTAATTTGTCATTTATTTTCCAACAATATAAAATTAAATTATGCTAAAACCATAATGTTAACAGGAATCACACCGCTTGATTTGTATTTTATTGGCGGCATTCCTAGTGATGGTGGTTATACTGTTCCTTTTGATCAAGATAAGTGGAGTTGCGACAATAAGTGGCATGAACGTTTGCCAGGTTTTGTTTCATGCCCCAACGACGTTGTACCACAAAGCATAAAGAGTTCAAATCTGGTGGACTTTAGGTCGCTGCTTTAAAGAAATGGCTCTTATACATTTTAAACAATCCTGTTGATGAAAGTGTGTATCCCGAGATTGAAAGAGCTTTTTTGATGTGCTTTCTTGGACAACTGTTTTTTGCAAACGCCTCTGCATGCACAAAGATTGGGTGGTTAAAAGCTTTTGAGGACCTCGATGAAGCCCCGAATTATGATTGGGGTTCAACTATTTTGGCTGAGTTATATATATCCTTGGATGTTGCATCGATTGGCGGGACAACTTTCAATGGATGTCATGGCCTGTTAGAGGTATGTTAATATATTTACCAATCCTTAAAACTTTAAAAACTACGGATTAAATATTATGCCCTTATTTATGTTTTTCGTATTTTCAGTATTGGTGGTATGTCAATTTTCGTATTGTGCCTCCCACTCTAAAAAATAATGAAGGTAGGTTGTCGATATTAACGTCGTACGTGAGGAGTAATTGGGCCAAACAACAACCCACCTATAATGTTGTTTCAAATCATCGTATGGTCTTAGAATTCATCAGATGACCAGATGTCATCTAAATGTAGTTGAAGCACCTTACACTCACCAAAAATACCGAGACTGGTACCGCACGCAACAAACCGATGCGATCCGAAGGTATTCCAAGTCTAGAGTTATTTTTTGGAGTCCATGTAGTGAACGAGGTGTTTTGTATTTGGGAGAGAGACTGTTGCACCAGTTGGAGAATCGGTTATATAAAGCCATTAACCCGCCATGGTTGGAGGGTTATGTCCTGCGTGATAGTTATGATACATTGAAAGCCAATGGTTGGACTTATTACGACACACTTGTTAGAGAAGTTGAGAATGAGCAAGAGTACGTAAATTGGTTTAGATCGGTTGCACAACCTATGATTGGTCTGCATAATTATCATCACTACTGGTTTGATTTTCATGCGCTAACCAAGTTGAGGGATTCAGATTTGGTTGTTCCCAAACACCCTCCTCCTGCAGAACCATGTTCAATGACGTATGATGGGGCATCCTCAACACAAACTCTATCGGAAATTCGTTGGGAGATGCCGAGTATAACAATGGAGGGACAACATACGACCATTCCAATTATTTCGACAGACGAGGATCGCCTTTACCCTTGCAACAATGTCGAGGCGACTGTGGAACAGTTGAGGCAACAATGTAATGATTTTTGGTAACTAAATCAACAAATGCAAAGACTTCATCTACAAGAGGTGAGTAGTGGGAGGAATACGTATGCTTTTAATTTCAGCAATCCCCTGTCACAACATACCACACCAAGATCAAGTAGATCGGCTCACGACTTTTTTCATGAGAGATCTCCTCACGACTCTGTTCATGATAGATCTCCTCAGCTTTTGCTAGATACAGTAGTGCCAGAGACACAAGTACAACTGAGTTTTGTTCAATCATCACCTACCCTTATTCAGCCGACACCTAAAGGACCCTTCCGTGCGTGGAGCCAGAACCCGAACCCTTTCGAGGATGTCTACCGTGTTGCACCTCCACGGGAGGGTACTTCTTCTTGGAAGGGTCAAGGGTCCTTTACTACTCCTGGAAGTCCTTCTACTTGGCAGAACCCTTGTACCTGGCAGAACCCTACCGGTCTAGCTTGGCAGGGTGTATCTCCGAACCTGTATGGTCCTGGTGTTGGTATGATGCCTGGATATGAGTTTCCCAGAACTTGTATGGTCCTGGTGCTGGTATGATGGATCCAATTAACTTTTTCCTTGGACACAATGGAGGGATGTGTGAGTTTGCAACTGTGCGTACTCCATTCGGTATATGCCAATGTCTGGTGGACCGGGTTGCATACCCGGAATGCAGGGTGGTGGTTTTGGTTTAGTGACTCAACAGACTGATGATGATGAAACACAAGAACCGGAAGATCCGTTGGACGAAGATGATGATTGAGATTGAAGATGGTTTATAGTGGGTTTTGAAAGTTGTTTGAGTGGTTTTGAATATGGTTTTGAAGCTTCGTGTAAAATGTTTTCGTATTTTTTTCTTTCTTTTTTTGTTTTACTCATTTCGATGTAATGACGTTGTAGTATTAATCTAAAACTTTTAAATCAATGTTCAAGCGGTTATATCAATATTTAATAACTTTAATTTACGAAAGATAAGTTCTTCCAAATTTTAATACATCAAAGTGGTACAAAATAATAAATAACTACTATTACCACTACTACCACTACTATTACCACATCGTTTGAAATCTAGTCAAGCTGATCAATGGAAAATGGGTTATACTTTGGTCAAACCATGAAAATAGTGAAACATTTAAAGTATGGGAAAACTTGACCTCGCATCCTTTCCCAAGCTTCTCTCGTTGTACTTAACACAAAGTCATCTTCTTCGCCTTCGAGTCTCCGAAAGTCTACTGACCTGGTTAAACATACAAAATCGTTTACAACTTTGTTTATTTCACCCTATCGAAATGCTAACGTAATGCAAAACCTATCCAATACCCCGTCCCAAAAAGTATAGTTCAACACACCGTTGTTTGTATGATGAGTGGGGACAACGACTTCCCATTCCGATACAAAACTTCTACAAAGCCATTCATCTTCGTTGACAGTAAAGCTTGGACGAAACACAAACATGTTAATTAGAGTGAGTGTCTTTCAAATGAACTCGATATGTTTGTATTTATAGACGTTTTTTTGAAGACGCAACTAGAATCCAGCGGCCTAGCTTACGCCGCCAGCGGCTTTACCTGGGCCACTCGGTTTAGCTTAGATCGAGCGGCGTGGGAAGTGTCGCTCGATTGTTCTTATGCCTCACCCGGCAAACCAACATTAATATTGGTTTGCCATGCCATTTTGATGGTTTGCACACCCCACGGTGGAACCAAAAAGGGCAAATCTTGGGTTTGTTCACCCCATAGGAATTGCCCTAATGAGGTCAAAGATTACACGATTACATAGTTTATAATTAAATTGTATGTCAAAAAAAAATAAAAAAATATTGCCCCACTGCGTATATGTCTTGCGTCTGTCCCTGTTTCTTGGGTTGGTGGAAGATATTCATGCTCTCATGGTGAAGTTTGAAGATATAGCTTTTCAGCAAAGATATAGAGAGGCTAACGATGTGGCTGACTATCTAGCTAATTCAGTCTATGAAACAAGTGTGGTTAGTGCGACAAAGTCTATGAAAGTGCGGTTAACTCAATCTTCCGATGAAGTCGGACTTTTGTTTACTGACGATCATGCTGGTATATATCAAAGTTCTTAGAGTAGTTTGGTAGTTCGGTAGTTCGGTAAACAAATAAGGTTTTGGGATGGTTGGTGGCTGGAGAAGAAAGCCCTATCAACCAAATACAACAGGTTATAAGGGAAGAGTGCACAGCAGGATTTTTTTATCGCAAACATATACTCTAATGGTTGGAATTTTCAGTTCAAGAGATGCCTTAATGCAGCTGAAGCTATCGACTTATTAGAGCTCAGACATGATCTAAGAAATGTGTCCTTGAAAGAAGATGGAGAAGAGACACTTGAGGGAGACTATTCTACTAAACTACTATACAGTAAGGTGATGCAAACAATGAATGACTGCAATTTCCACCAGCTTCTTTCTGTCAAGAACATTCCTCCTAAGGTTATGTTCATTATATGGGCAGAGCTAAACATGTCATTGCCAACTAGGTCTATGCTTCTTCACAAAGGAGTCAACATTTGGATGCCTATCTTCTTTGTAGCAAGGAAATTGATACATCTTCCCATATTTTCCTCAACTGCGAGGTATCGTCCATCCTTCGTAATTATTTTTTTGAACGCATGGAAAATCAAATGGGTAGTTTCAGATGATGTAGAGTCAACATTGCATGGATGGAGGATCACTAAGTTCAAGAGGAAGAACTACATCTTGTGGAGAACTCTTCCTTATGCAATCTTCTGGGAGCTTTGGAAGGAGAGAAACTCAAGATATTACGGGGAGATACCGAGATCTTTGGAGGCATTAATTGTACAATCACAGGGTTATAAAACTCATACCGGAGTTTTTGATGACCTGACTTTCTCTACATATTGTATATAGCTTTTTCTATCAATATATATCCTTCTATTTCAAAAAAAAATAAAATAAAAATAAAAATAAAAAATCATTGATATAACAAGACTGCATACATTAAGTTCAGATACATTAGAGACTGAATACATTAAGTGCAAATACATAAAAGAAGAAAAACATAATAAAGTACAAATGTTTTGTATCACAATGAAATTGTAATACATCACACATAAATACATTAATTTTGAAACGAAAACTAATGATATTTGAATAATAATGGCTTTAGAATTAAAACTTTGTCATTTTGATCTAAAGAAGTTCTCCTGTTCTTCACTGTCTTCTCTACTAAGATAAAGTTGTCCCGAAAAGGAGTAATACACACAGAACATCATTATCACAATCAACTCTAGTAGCCATTGATCTTCACTGAAATGGAAGATCAGGACACGACGGGAATCATCATTTTTAACATATTTGAAATGAGTGTAGCAACCGGAGGAAACGTTTTCAAGGCTATGATAAAAATCTTATGTGTATAAAGAAACCATTAAAATATTAAATATAATTGAAGAAGAAAACCTACAAATAATTGCAATTCACTTATAATTGTGATGGTTTTATTTAGACCTATATCTAGCTAGTTATTTACTGTATCCAAATCTGCCTAGAAAATTTGAATTATTCAGATAATTTCCAAACAGACTTGGATAATAGTATGAAAAATCAAAGATCGAAGATTTCGTTTGAAGAGAAGTTTTTGGGAGTCTTGCACTAACGATTAGAAAATGCTTCTACACGAGGGAAAAAAAAGAGAAGTTGTTGGATTATATTTGAAGGATGAAAAGTGTATCTTTTTTTGTTACAGTGATAGAACTGAAGGAGCGGTTGGTTTTTTATCATCCGCATTGACTTGTGCTTCCATCATTCTCAAAGTTATCTAAATCGATTCCCAATTGTATCTTTTTTGTAGCTGTCCACTGTTATGTTTCGTCTTTATAAAATTCGGTATCCCTACTAACGACGACAACATCGATGTTTGGATAAAATTACTTATGACGCTGAATTTTATCATTGTATTCAAGGAAGATACATTTGTCACCCTTCACTTCTAGCTTTTCTTATTTTTCAACTGGTACATGAACATATGTAATATACCTCAAACACACAAAGAGACACAACGTCATATCTATAGCCACTTCATCCCCCCTCTGGTGCCATGTAGACAACGCTTGTGGTAGGACATCCATTAAAATCATAACAAGCACAAGGAACGACTTCCGGCCAAAATTTAGGTAAATTATTGAAATTCAACATACTACAAGCTCTTTCAATTATAGTCGTGTTTTTCCTCTCGGTAACTCTATATTGTTGTGGAGTACAACTAGTTGTTAGTTGATGTTTAATGCCAAACATTCTTCAATAATCACCAAAAACATTACTTTCATTGTCTATTAGAAAGCAGTACCTTCAAATTATTTCCACTTTTTTTCTTGACATAAGATTTAAGTGCTTTGATTACGTTAACAACTTTAGATTGTTCTGTTATAAAAAAAATTCAAGTCGATCTGTCTAATGTAATCATCGATGATATACATATTTTATTAGTCTACAAATATCTAAATGTACAATCTACAACTCTTGTGTTGCTCTTCGAGACTAATCTCCTATTGGAAACGGAAATTTGTGTAGCTTACCAGCAATATACCCTTCAAATAATCGGTTAACGTCTTCCAATAACATTATATTTGTAACTATTTTTTCCTTTGGTAATAAACATAGTCCATTAATATTAACATGACCAAATTAGAAATGCCACGACTAATTATCATCAAGAAATAGACGACTGAATTGTGCAAAATAGAACTTCGCTCATTTTTAGTATAACAAACAACTTTTGTTATCAATTGTGCAAACATCATCCTCAATGATAAAACGAAAGATGTTCATCGATAACTGACCCATGCATACTGAATAAATTCCAATATAAACTTGATACGTACATGAAACATCATGAATACAACAATGAGAATTATCTGCTAAAGAAATCAGCACTTTACTTTTACCTAAAATGGAAATTTTGGCCTTGTTTTCAAAGTTTGCTACTTTTATTGCTTTTAACACATGTGGTTACTGCAACTGGAGTCTAAAAACATTGTTGGTGAAATACTTCAAGAAGAGAACAACTTTTCGACTCCCTCGATCTCCATGTAGTAATTGCATAATATTTTCAACAACACGAGAATCACCTAATTCCTTATTATTAACCCTTAATTGATTCACAACAACTCGAACACAGGAAAATATGTTGAATTAGTTTTGAAATAATCATAGATGGAGATCCAAATTCATCTCGTAAGGTTTGCAACCTTACACTTTTTACCTTGTCAAAGCCTTTGAATCATTGTTACAAGATGTCCCACGCATGCTTATATATTTTTGTAGCTGAAATGTTTCAAAGATTACATTTGGCATCAAGAGCTAGTGCTCGATCATTGAGTTTCTGTTGTTAGCAGTCTTGCAGTTTAGGTGTTTGATAAAAGTCTACAATCAAGGGATAGCCTCATGTTCTAAAGTTCAGTGGGAAGAATTGCGATCAGTGAAGCATGAGAGTCAGTTAAATTTCATCATTGGCCCTTAATTGATGCATAACAACTTAGAAGTAAAAGAGGAAGATATATACTCCCTCCGTCCCACATTACTTGAGCTACTCTTGTCCCACATTAGTTGAGCTATCCAAAATATATGTCATATTTCCAAAATTACCTTTTCGATTGATTATTATTATCTTTTAATCTTGGTATAAGAAAATAATGAAATATGAATAATTTCATAATCGTGTTTACACTCGTTAAGTTTGTGTTTTAAAATACTTTCCAACGATATAAAGTATACAAGTATATGTTTTATAATTTGAGAGATAAGTCATTTATAAATTTTATTATTTTGTCATTTATAAGAATATAATTGGAAAAAACAACAAATATTACTCCTTTCCTTAAGAATTGTACACAATAGAGACAACTCAAGTAATGTAACTCAAGTAATGTGGCGCGAGGGGAGTATATCTAATCCAACCTCACGAAACAAATAGAAGAAGAAGAAGAATTTAAGAAGATTTTTGTTAAAGGGGGAGCAAAAGAATTATCCGAGGAGAGCGAAAACCAGAGTTGACTCACTAACTAGACTGATCCATAGAATTAGTTTTGACTAGGACAAGAATACCCTTCACACGCCCGATTCACATGCTTAGTGGCAAACCCAACTTAAGTCACGAATCAAATTCATGTACCAAAAAAAAAAAATAAAAAAAATAGTCGAACTGATTTCTCATATTTAAAAAAAAAAAAAAAAAAACTCTTTCCTTTTGATTTTTCCTCTCTGTTTAAAAAAATAAAACCTCTCTGTAATCTTCTTTTCTTGCTCGATTTGGTCTAACAAATTGTTTCTCTATTTTATTTTACTCAATCAGTGATGGTGACTCTATAATGAATTTAATCAAGTTTCTTTTGATTATTTGGGTTGAAGAATAATGATGATGGTTGCAACCAAGTTGTTGTTTCTAGTGATTTCTTCATCGTAGGCATGACGCGGTTGTGTTATTCATTGATGGTGGTGGTTGATTTTGGAAAGGTGGTGGTTCTCCTTCCTTCTAAAGATGAATGGTGGCTAGGGTTTTTGTCTAAGCTGGGGTTGGTTCGGGTCAGATCTCGTCTGATTGCTGGGTCTGTATGGATATAGTCTAGGAACTGCTTACTTATTGGATTCGTAATCCTGTGTCGATAATTGTTTTTAATTGCTTTGTTTGGAGCCTTTTAATCTTTTTTAATACAACGAATTTAACTGTCTAAAAAAAAAGAGAACTGCTTTTACCTCGTTCTTCTTCGACCTTGTAGACATGTTGTTTTGGTGATTTTTTGCATAGTTGCATAACATAACACCCACTGCGGCTCCGACAATGTTAACACAGTGGCTTGCTACAGCATGAAAAACACGCTTATTCTTTCCATTTGGGAGTCTTCAAGCAACGTTGAATCACATGGTGACCATTTAAGCTTGTTCATTTCAACAGTACTTATATTCTCGTTCATAACTTTGGTCCATGTTGTCTTGTTGTCAAGCTTTTCACCAATTTCAATCTTCCCTTTCCAAGAATTTCAACAAGAACAAATTCAATAACATTTTTTGTACAATATAATTCCAAAAGGATCGAACATTTTGTGACTTAAGTTAGATTTGCTGGTAAGCATGTGAGTCTAGCGTTAGAAGGGTATTCTTATCCGAATCAGAACTAATTTTGTGGATCAGTCTCGTTAGTGAGTCAACTCCAGTTTTTGCTCTCTTCGGATAAGTTTTTGTTCTCTCTTTAACAAAAATCTTTAAGAATAAGAGGATTATTGAAACTTGGACCTCGGTAGTTTGTTTTTTTTGAAAGAGAGAACTTCTTCACCTATTTATAATCAGGTGATAGAGAAACTAGCCTGTAAGGCTAACAAAATTCGATTAACTGCTAATAAAACTCCTAAATACTTGGAATAGCCAATGAATAAGTGACTGACTTATTCAACAGAAACAACATTGTAAAAGTATACTCACTTATCTCTAATTTGAGTTTAAACTCCAACATTGTTTTTATCTAGGAGAAACAGATTCAATTGAACTGGCAATTTTCATAGAACATCTGGGACGTAAATTTGTTTCAGTGTTGATATAGGGGCTACAAGAAAATTGAAACCATTCCCAAATAATCTCCACATAGCCATTTGGCAAGCCCCCTATGTAAAATATTTTTATAATACCGAACTTGCCCATGACTCTAAATAGACACTAATTAGTGTTTAATTAGTTAGTTGCAAAATAATCTTGATCTAGATATGTTCTTCTCTATCCCTCCTTCCTTGAAATCTGTCTCCACCATCACCATCGCCACCGCCACCACCACCCAGAACAATGTCGTGGAATTAATGCAGCAGGTAAAAACAGAATCAGGAGTTGATAAAAGACAAGTGATTTTTTTTTTGAAGGAAAAAGGTTAAGTCTTTATTGATAAAATAGAAAAGAGAATACAGGTTGAGAACGCCTAAGCGAGACAAAATGAAGGGCAAAAACCAGCTCCAAAAACACAAAGAAAACAAGCCCCAGATGCAAACTAAGGCTAACAACACCCATACACAAGGGAAACACCAAAATATCAAAGAAGGAAAAAACAAACACACTTTGAGAGCTGCCTTATACACCATCAAAACTAGGTACACCAGATACAAAAATATCTACCTCACTTTTTGGTCTGAGATCTACAACCTCTCCCGAAATTCTTGCCATCCTCCTTAACAATCTTAGGATTTCCATCCCATTGAAGCCTATGGAGTTCTCTTTCCTTCTTCTTAGAGTATTGGTCTTCAATAGACACCAACTTCAAGTTTCTTTCAAATTCCATATCTTCTAGTTCTCCACTACCTTCATTTATATCTTCTATTTGAAATCTATTTCTAGAAGGGGTAATACCACCAGTCGATTCTTTCCTTCTATCGATTGGGAAGCGACTAGAAGATTGGTAAGGAAAATCACTAAGCATGATGAATGGATTATTTTTAGGAGAAGGCAGCTTCTTGGGACTGATTTTCTTACCTTTAGCAGTTATCCACTCACCATGAGCACCTTTCTCTGCAATTTGATCTTCTGTAGCCGCTGCATCGGAGGTCCTGCTAATTGACTCTTGAATTGGTTTCACAGGACTGGCCACCTCTTGCAACTGATAGTCTTGGTTGGTGATGGGACAAGCTTTTTGTCGTGTTTCCCTATCACACCCTCCCTAATAGAATTAGAGCTGCTAGAAGTCTTAGTTGATGTTGTTGTTGGAAGAAGATTTTTGTCTTGATTCCCCATCACACCTTTACTAATAGAGCTGCTAAATGTGTTGGAAAATTTGGAGCAAACTAGGGTGAAAAGAATCGTTGTTACCGAAAACTTCAAGGCTCTTATGCAGATTCTTTTAGACAATTATTCGACCCATCCAATAAATTGGCAAGTACAACAGGTCTAATGAATATTGCCTTCAGGATACTTGAAGCCTCACAACGTGTTGAATTCAAAGTTTGTACAACCTTGATTCAACCAGGATACACAAGGGAGAAGATAAGAAATTCTGATGATGCTTGTAGAAAGAAAGAAAGTTTTGATTGTTTTTGAAGTGAAACCATGGAAGACAATTTATAGACGAATTCACGTCTGTTGATGAATAGGTACCTTTTCATCAACAGGTATCTCTTTACGAATGGGGGCGTCTTTTCATCAACAGCCGTTAATGGTGTCTGTTGAAAAACGAAGATTCACGAAAGGTTTTTAACTGTCAAATAAAAAACCTAACCTGACCCCCACAGCCTGTCAGGTCGACCACAGCCTAGGGGGCTACGCTCCCCTAGGACCCCCTATGTTCTGGTGTTGAAAATATTCCAACAAAATGTTGTTTTATAACTGACATCCTTGACCAAGGAGGGAGAGACAGTTTGTTTTCCAATCTCACCTTCAACCCAACTGATTGATTCTCTATTGTTTTTGCCAACTGCCTCTAAGGCCTTTGTGCCACTGTCTCCTCTAATCTCTTTGCAAGTAACCACATTCAAAGTGGGAGAGCCAGAGGAGTTATTAGCCCCCTGATCGGATCCCAAACATTCTCCAATAAGGTTACTTTCCCCTGCATTTGGCTTCAATTGAGCAATCTTTGCCTTTTTAGGTATCCCCTAAAAGACAAGTGATTGCATAGCTACTAACATTTTCTCCAAACAATTCACGTTAACATTTCCTTCGATGAGTAAAGTATCTTCGGTAGTTTTGAGTGACACATAAGAAGACAGATGCAAAGTTAGTAAAGAAAAGCAAATGAATACAAAATGAAATAAGTGATAGTAATACACAAAATCTTCAGTAGTTTTTAGTGGATGCAGCTAGCTCAGTTATAAAATGAAAAAAATAATCTTAGCTCCTTGGAAGGGAAGGATCTTTTATAAGATGCAAACAAACAATTTGATCCATCAGCAAGGTGTTCGACAAAAGGTCTGAGAGACCAAATCTTAGATTTACGGC
Source organism: Papaver nudicaule (assembly GCA_023529015.1). Classification (NCBI taxonomy): domain Eukaryota; kingdom Viridiplantae; phylum Streptophyta; class Magnoliopsida; order Ranunculales; family Papaveraceae; genus Papaver; species Papaver nudicaule. The sequence continues at coordinate 16,852 of JAJJMA010210921.1, read as the reverse complement.
TGAAAAGTAAGTATTTACGGCTAGATTATTTGCGATAAATAATCGAACTTCTATTTACGGCTACAATTTGTAAGACGTAAGTGTAAGTTACGACTGATAAGGTTGAGTTATAGGTAGCCATAACTCACTTTGGTTTTCAGTAATGGTTGAAGCTAACGGTTACGGTTACAAGGTCATCTTGTTTAAGTCGTTAGTGTAGGTTACGGCTGGTAAGGTTGAGTTACAGGTAGCAGTAAGTAGACTCGAAGATTTTGTGAATTAGGCAAAACTTACGGCTATACGATACATATTACGGCTGAAAAATAACTGTAGTTATGGCTTGTAAGTTAGTAGCTGTAACCAACCTACGACTTAAACATATGGGATCACGGCTCGTATGTTTGCGACAAAAATTAACAAGTTACGGCTGATTGAAGATAACGTGTACGAGCCATAACTAACGTAATAATTATTAGTTTCGGTTGCTAATACCTAGTCGTAACTTGGTTACGGCTAGAAGTTCTTCATTTCTGAGCCGTATGTTATAATTTCGGCTGAGATCTAGGAGATACAGGTAGCCGTAACTAACGCTGGTTCACGTTTTTTTGATTTTCTTTTACTGAATCTAAGCTAATCAATAACTAAATCAAAAGGTGAGTTATATTATTACATTTGGTTCTCTATTACTCCACCATTTTTAGTTCAATCCATTGAAATAAAAAAAAAATCAAAATGATTTTAGATTTTAGATTTTTTTTTTTACTTGTTTGTTTAGGGCAATGGTTGGGATTGGGGTTAGAATTATGGTGGAATTTGTAAATGGGGTGGACTTTGTAAGTGAAGTGTACATTGGTGTGAAGGATAACTTAAGACAAATCACTATTTTTTGACACCCTGTATAATTCAACACCGGATAGATGAAGTAAAATCGAGGGCTTCAATTTTCTTGTAGCCCTATATCAGCACTCATTTGTTTATGTTAAACTTTCATCAACAATCTCGAATGGACTCGTCTATCAGTCGTACTTACAGTGACCACAACTGTTAAGTGATTGCTCTAAATCAGAAAGCAATCTCCACGTTTTCAAACCCACACCCAGGTAAATCGGCTTTAGGCCTTCTTCCTCTCCAGCCATCAGAATTTAGAGACAAATTAAGGAAACCAACAAATCCTCACAGAAAAAATACACAGTTAACTTTCCATACTTTCTAGGTTAGTAGAGGGAAACAGAAGAGATTCCGATACAAGATTTGTGTGACAAAGATCATACATCAAACACGCATTTCCTAGACAGCAGCTAAAATATAAAACAAACAATCTAACCACTTCCTGTGCTGCGTTTGAGATCCATTTCAACTTGGTGAATTGTCCACTGCATACCTTGTAATTTCTGTAAAGAGTATGCCAAGATATTATTAACCATTGCCGAGAAGACGAACAAGATAAAAGAAATCACAGAAGAGAAGCTAGAGTACCTTGACAATTTCATGATATTGCCTCGCAATGTTATCAAAGTGAGGATCAACGCCTTGATACTCACGGAGGCGCGTTACCTAGAGTGCAAGAGGGAAAGGATGAGCAGAAATCACTTTAACAGGTCGATCGCTTTTCTGAGATTTAACATATGGCAGTTTGGGCGTCAAAATGGATAAAAATAAGGTAATTGCAGAATAGATTATGAATCATACCGCTTTATTGTAAGCAATAGAAGCTTCTTCTGTTGCCTCTACAAGATATTTCCTGCAAATAAGAGTTGTATGTTCATTAGTCAAACTACCTTGTTAACTGGAAAAGGAGACAGACAACAGTAGAATACCTTGCATCATAGAGCATACCTGATCTTATGAAGAGCTGGTATGGACTCTGGAGTGTATGTGTCCCGCAGGAGAAGATGTTCCAGAACCCTGAGACAAATAATTGGCCACAGAGGGACATGAAAACATCATACTAACGAAATAGCATGGAAATCTATATGCACACAGGAACTCAGCAATATAACTATCACATATGGGGTGTAACAATTTGATCTACAAAAGAAATAAAAAGGTCATACACGAGAACCTATCAGATGGTTCAAACAAGAGACCACACGATCACCAGATAAACTGAAGGGCTCAAGTATTAACAGCAAGTAGGTCACAGGTGACTTTCTCACTGTTTTCAAGTTGGGCTAACATGTAGTACTTCTAATGTGGTCCAAAACCCTTGGTAGGAGTTTAAGACAATAGATCAATAAACACCGAGTCTATAGGTTGTTACAAGATGATCATGAACATTTGAGAGATCGCAGCCTTGTTCAGATTTCAAGACGTGAATTTTAGATATATTTGACCAGGAAGTAAGTTATAACAGAAACATTTGAGGGCTTTACAAGAATTCAAGGTAAGGTGATTTTCAATCTTGGACTAGCATAAACTAGAAATAAAACTTCAACATGAAAACTAAATTATGGACATTCCAAATGAAATATACAAACTATAAGTGCCAGAGGCCCTGAGCGACTTACAGATATCAATACAACTAAAAATCTTGCTAGTAAATTGCTAAAATTTGTAAAGGATCTAAGCCAGCAATAAGAAACAAGGTCGAATTTTATTCAGAAGAAGTTGATTGCAATTGTTGGATCATACCTCAGCTTGGCATTCATTGTCTCACACCTTTTGCATAACCATGTTTTTCGTAATTCATCCTATTAAAATAGACAATACAAATTACAAAAATAATATGCAAATAACTTACAAACAAAATGAAATAGTAACATTGTAGATATTGTAAGCTTACATATTGATGTTGGTGTTGTAGCTTTAAATCCTTGACTAGCTTGATAAGCACCCCAAGTATCTGCTCTAGGACCTTTATAAAAAAATGATTATACAGGTCATATACATGAGAGTTAAATTAGACCATATTCAAGGAAGATGAGCAAAAAGGCACCAGTTAAACTCGACAGATGATAAAACGGTGGTGATGGAAAGAGCAAGAGAGCATTCACGTACACTGTAGTATTCCGCAAACTTCCTATCAGCAGCATAAAGATCCTCCCGTAAAGCTGCCTCTTCCCTTTCGATTCCCTCGGTGATCAATTTTACCCTGGGGACATGAAATGGAGAAACTATTGAAATAAACTACACATCAAAATCAGAATATATAAACATTTAGACATAATTATATCTTATAGAGATACATCGTGCCAACCAAACTAACAGTCTTGGCTTCCAATTAACATATTATAGTACCAAAACAGCTGTCGGGACAACATAGCAATGGATAAAAAGCGAATATAAGGTGAACTAAGAATACCAAACATGATATCACTTTGTTATTCTAATGAGCCTGGTGTATGGAGACTGGTTAACAAAATCAAAGCAGTAAAAAAACAAAACAATGTTGCACATAATCAAATAAACTAGGAAAAGTATAATACTCATGATACTAGCTACTTCCATCAGTTGTTTCACCACCTACTACAACAACCGAAGTTGCAAGATAGGAAGGCATGCAACAACATTTGGCCTCCATTATATAACAGAATAGGACATAAATGGCATATGTAAGAACACCATTTAAAATGAACATAATAAATGTCGGAAGGATAAGAATAAATTAACCGTTCTGGAAGCCGAGAAATCGATATTTGACCACTGGATGATGAATCTGCAACATGGAAAAGGAAATATCAACAGGCTTAAACATCGAATATTTTAGCTGCATATTTAATTAAAATTGGACTGTATACAACACAGGCTGTAAGACTTACCAATACCGTCCATTGAAAAAGCATCAACTAACTTGTCACACTTAGCTTTTAATCGAGCTTCAACCATACGACCAAGTGGGAGTTGATATTCTGTCATTTCCTACAAGGATATCAACAACTGTCAAAAACATATTTTCAAATTTCTAACAGCCTCACCATTTTTTTTTCTCTGTGTATTTCAATTCCAACTTACCATACTAGAGGGACTTTGCTGAAGCTGCATTTGCCTTAAATAACTAGGTGTAATCCCAAGGAAACGATTTGGAACCCCACCTACTTCGGGTTCACCGGCATCCATAGAATTAGCAACAAGAGCATTACTATTAGTCACACTATTTGCATAATTAGTCGAATTGGAGCTAGAACTAATAGTTACACTAGTACTTGTACTATCAAGAGAACTTCTTGACATTATACTCAATTTTTCAATCTCTTCCTCATGAACTTCCCCGTCTTTCGAGATGAGAGGAAGTCTCAATCTTTGAGCTGCCTCAGCAACTACTAACCTATGCTCCAAAGATTCATACACCTGAAATCACACAACAGTATCATTTACTCCCATCACAGAATGTAAAATTTACATAGCAAAAACTGAAACATTCTCAATCACATCAGGGTTTGGGCGAAACCTGAGGAGAGCATTTCAACCCAATCTGAGGGTATAAACCCTGAACTTCTCGAATTCCTCCAATATTCCCTACCGAAATTGCTTGTTGGTACTCTTCGACCATTGCGTTTGCCTCACAGTAAATTGCCTATATAGATTAAAGATAATCAAGAAACTCATAATTGACTAAAAATGAAAACCCTAAACCTAGTATTTCGGGGAATTTCATTAAAAAAAAAACTTTTCTTATAATCAGTGAAATCAGAAGAAACCCTTGTTTCCTGGCTTACCATAGCTTCTAAATAACGCAATCTTTCTCTCGACATTTCTTCTCTAGCCTGCAGTAACATTAAATCAGAATCAAATGAAACAGATAGTGTATGTGAGAGAGAGAAAGAGAGACAGATAGAGATGATTACTAGTTGGAGATCATGGTACGCGGATTTGGAAACCATAGAACCATCAGGAGCTAAACAATGTCGATCTAATTGTTCGATTAACTGAGTCACATCACTTGCTAAATTTTGCCCTCCTCCAAATTTCGACATCTTTGTTCTAGATTGAGAGCATACAGATTAATAAATTTAGAATGATTTCTCAAATCGATTGGTTTGTGGTGAAGATGTCAAGGTTGTAGAGACATCATTTTGGCGGCAAATTTTGGTACAAAAATGATCCTCAGCGGAGGAGAATGATTTGGAAGAGAGAAAACAAATAAAATGCTCATTCTTCTTCTTTAAGTAACTTTTGTTTGGGTCATGGACCGGTCACTATTCCGATCTTGGCGATCTTGGGCCACAGAGCAATTTTTCAGATTTTTTTTTTCTTTTTGATAAAGAGCATTAAGAATTAGCTAGCATGAATAATATCTCTAGCTAGTAGGTTTGTAACAAACTAGAACTTCCCCCCACGTGCATACGCACGTGGAAAGACATACTCCCTCCGTCCCTCTAAAATAGGCGGAGAAATTGGAATCTCGTTGATTAAGAAATTTTATGGTTATCATATTTATCCATGTACTTTTCTATTTTTGCCCCTTGTCCTATTATCAATACAATTTCCCATACAACATAAATATGGGTATACATGTCAAAAAGTATCTTGAAATTAGATATCCGCCTATTCAGTGGGACAAGAAAATTTCAATTTTCCGCCTATTTTAGAGGGACGGAGGGAGTACTTATCTAAGAACGGGATTATTACCAATTTACCCTCCATTTTATATATAAAGGATATCTATATGGGCAATAAATGAGGGTAAAATGGTCCAGAAATTTTTACAGCTACATCTACTGTAGCCTAAGGGGTGTTGGCTTTATAATATAGAATAGATAACGAAAATAAATCATAGGCTTCCAAGTATATATGCCTAGTACACTTAGAAATAGAGTCGGCGACTTGATTGTCGTCTCTACAAATAAAATGAAAACCGTAAAGCTGAAAACCTAAAGCCAAGTGCTTTATTTCTTTAATAATCTTACAGTTATCCCAGTGTGAGTGATGTAGGAGAACCATCAGTGATGGCTTGAATGACCACCTTCGCATCGGCTTCTACTTGAATGTGGTGCAGACCTCTTCCTTTGGCCCATACTAATGCCTCTTTCACGGCTCTGCACTCCCTTTCCTCTACGCTTAACGCTCTTTCCTATTAGATTCTTTTAATCCCTTGGCAACCACCTGCATTACAACGCAGAACAAGGTCAGTGGCCATTTTGTTAGTTAACTCATCAAAGGAACAATCTACATTTATCTTAAAACAACCTAAAGGAGGTGGTTTCCATCTAGATAATGCTAAGGTTGTTTGTACAGGGTTGGAACTCAAAACAGTGGGTAACACAGACGAGATAGAACTGGGCAGTAGGTAGAATGCAGCGTTGCGGCGTGTACTGGTGGTGGTTGGTGTCTTTTGCTGGTATATACACTCACACCTATCCTTCCACAATGCCCAACACAACACCATTCTACTGTGTAGTTCACTGTCAGACTCTAAAAATCCTGCCACGTCTGCGCCCCCAAACCAATTAAGCATCCAGGCTTTAATTGTTTGAAACTGAACCTGTATAGCGTCTATATTAATATGGAAGCTCCTCCAAACCCTTTTCACGTGACCACGGTCGAATATAATGTGTTCAATGCTCTCTGGAAACTCTGCACATATCCCGCACTCATTTACTATACCAAGAATATGTCGAGATAAGCGAGATCTTGTAGGAACTCTTCCTTTGATACTTTTCCATATAAAAAGCTTGACTCGATGAGCGGTTTTAAATCCCCAAAGCCTCTGCCATACCTTACTACTGATATCGTTCACCTGATTGGAAACCCTACTATTTACCAAACTGTTGTAGGTGAAGTTCACACTGAAAGTACCATCTTTGTTAGGCATCAAAAGCATTGAATCTTCTTTGCTTACATCCATGTACATTCCTTGTATCTGAGATGCAGTAACTGAATCAAACTCAGAGTTCAGCAATCCCACACACATTAGAGTTTGGTAGAAGAAGCTCGCAAACACAGTTGTAGTTGTGTGCTTGAGGGTTGCTACTGACAGGAGGAGTATGAACCCCCACAATCTACCTATCCAGCCGTATGAAAGTAGTTCCCCCATTTTTTACCTCCATGAAAACATTTCTTCTCACTACATTTAGTCCTTCTTCAATGCCTTTCCACATCCAAGATATATTAGAAGGAGATGTGTAATTGTGAGTGAGATTACCGGTTGGAAAGTATTTATCTTGAAGCACTTGAACCCATAGTTCTTTCTTTTGAGTGCACACTCTCCAATATAATTTGGTGAGTAATGCAATGTTAAGCTGTTTTAAATCTCTGATCCTCCAATGTTCTTTGGTTTGCAGAAGTTGTGCCAAGTTGTAAGACATGCTCCCTGATTTGTCTTGTGGCCCCACCGGAATCTTCTTTCAGTATTTTCTACCTTCTTAAGAAGATCCTTAGAGAGCAGAAAAGTACCCATTTGATAAACTGGTGATGAGTCGAGCACATGTTTAACCATAGTTGTTCTTGTTGCCTGAGTTAAAGTTCTTGAGTTCCAACTTGATAATCTTCGATAAAATTTATCTTGTATTTCCTTGGATGCCTCTTGTTTGGAATGTCCCAAAAGCAATGGAGAACCCAAATATTTCTCATTAGAACTCATAACCTAACTACTAAAATTTGATTGAGAGCTATTGTTGTTTCCTCGTCAATTCTTTTGTTGAAGTGCACTGCAGACTTATCAAAGTTAATAAGATGACCAGAAAGAGAACTGAAATCTTCCAAAATACTAAGAAGATTATGAACTGAACCAAGAGTTGCTTGAGTGAAGATCAAGCAGTAATCTGCAAAAATGATTAATGGCTGGCGTATTTGCCACCACTTGAATACCTGGAATTGAGTCATTGTTTTGGGCTTCAACGAGCTTCCTAGACAAGAACTCTATAGATAAGATGAATAAGTAAGGAGAGAGAGGATCTCCTTGCCTAATTCCTCTTGTAGGGTGAAACTCCTCACATGGTGAACCATTGAGCATAACTGAGAGTGTAGTAGTACTAATACACTGATATATAAAATCACACCATTCATCTGCAAAACCAAAATACTTTAATACCTTAATCAGAAAAGGCCATTCTAATCAATCGAATGCTTTACTCATATAAAGTTTAAGGGCAAACCATCCATAAGTACCCATCTTCTTCTTCTTCACAAAATGAATAATCTCCTGAGCAATGACTGTATTGTCACTAACAAGTCTTCCAGAAATATAAGCAGCTTGATACGGAGAAATAATCTTGTTCATCATAGGCCTCATTCTGTTAACTAGAATCTTGGAGATCATCTTGTAAGAAGTATTGCATAAACCAATTGGTCTATAATCTGCAAGAGTAATTGAAGGCATCTTCTTGTTAGGAGTAAGAGAAATAAAAGTCTTGTTTACCTGCCTAGGCATTTGCCTACTCTCGAGAATCTTTTCACCATGTTACAAACATCTCCACCAACTATATGCCATTGAGACTTGTAGAAACTAGCTTGAAACCCTTCAGGACCTGGAGAACTCCAGTTTTCCATGCTCTTTAAGGTTTTGTGAATTTCTTCATCATCTGGCATTCTGAGAAGAGCTTCATTCTCCTCTGCGGTTATCACAGTGGGAATAACAATAAAAGCAGAATCAATCAAAATAGGATTATTAGTAGTGTTGATACCTTTGAAGTGCTGAGAGAGGTGACAAGCGATTTGATCCCTACTTGTCAACCATGTACTATTAGAGTCTTGCATTGAATCAATGTTATTCCTTGCTTTTCTTCTATTAGTAACGGTATGGAAGTATTTAGTGTTGTTATCCATATCTTTCAGAAAAGTATCTCTTGATTTCTGTCTATAGAAATCATGTTACATCTTATTCCACCTATTAAGCTCCTCATTAATTCTGTTATGTGACTCTGAGTCACATTTGAACTTTGTTGTTGTTGCTGCAGATTATATAACTCAGCTTCAAGCTTGTCAATCTGATGATCAATCTTCCCAAAGTGTAACTTGTTCCACTTAGATAACTCATGTCTAGTAATCCTAAGCCTTGTAATTAATTGGTGAGCTGGAGAACTTGAGACTTGAGAAGACCATGCATTCTAATTGCTTCATTACATGTAATATCTGATAACCAACTGAAGAAGAAATGAATCCAGCAATGAGGAAGAGAAGTATCAGCCATAAATAGAGTTGGACAATGATCACTGCCAACCCGTGTAAGATGAAATAATTTGGAATTTGGAAAATGACGACTCCAATCTCCATTCCCTAGAGCATAATCAATTCTTGATTGTCTAATACCCCTACCAGAATTACTATTTTTCCAAGTGTAATCCCTGCCAACATAGCCAAAATCGTCCAAACCACACTGTTGAACCACTGAATTAACCCAATCGTCTATCGAAGAAGAAGTATTAGCCGAACTGTCAATTATATGGAAGTTTGAAGTCACCCAAAAGAACCCATGGTTGATCCACTTGCTCTCCCAACTCCCAAACATATGACCACTGATTCTTCTTCTTTTGATAATTGGTATGTCCATACATACAAGTGAGTAACCACTCTGGCTTGCTTAAATCAGACTGTATAAGAACATGAAACATGTTGTCTTCCACTCCCACGACTTCAAACGTAAAACCATCTTTCCAAAGAATTACTAAACCTCTGGACAAGACAACTGGTGTTAAATAGGCATAATTGGATACTGATATCTAGTTAAGAGAGGCTTGCAGTGAACCTCACTAATACTATGCCAAAATGACCGATTTACAACAGATATAGACGTTGCCCAGAATTAAAGCAACGCTAATAAGCGTTGCCAATACAGCGTTACAAATTTTTGGCAACGTCTATAAACATTGTTGTAATAAAACAACGTAAGTAATGTTGCTTCTTCTGTTACTCTTTTCTATTTAAAGAAACGTAAGTAACGTTGCTCTTTTTATTTAAAGCAACGTTTTGTGTAATTTAAGCAACATCTATAAACGTTGCGGAATATATAATCAGAATCAAAAAAAAATTACAAAATTGTGTAAGTTCTATATTTGAATTAGAAAAAAATAAATTATATATTTGAATTATAAAAAATGTATTACAAACTCTATGCAAAATACGTATTATAAAGTTTGTATCTGTATTTTCCGTATTCCAGTACAAATACATGATGAACTAATCCATACATAACATTACCCGCTTCATATGGTTTTTCCAAAATCATATGTGTAAAGCTTTAGGTTCCAGGGTCATTGATCCTTGTATCCCCTCTTTTGTTTTATCCTGCCAATCTACACAATGAGAGCAACATTAGCAAATAGTCAGGTTTCACCTCCTAAGAGTTTCTTAATGCTTGACAAAGTGACATAATCTACTTCTCATTGCTGGAACAGACACTGCGATCAATTAGCACTTGTTGAACGGAGAAAACATTCATTGGACACGAAAGAAACGAGATACTAGTCAATGGATCATATATACATGATGAAAATATCACTTGAGATGATATCAGACTTTGTAAATGATACTTACTTTCATCAATGCCCAAAGCTGGTAAGTTAAGGTCTATCTTGGAATATTGGTGGAAGCTTATAAATCTCCAAAGCTACAGCAAGCAACTTGTGTACAATGACATTTGCATGAAAGTGAAGCATAACCAAGTCAGGTTCTCTAATCCGATGGACTTGATAGATGTAATACAAATAGAGACCTATACATAGAAGTAAGGTCGTCGTACTAAGAGATAAGACTAATCCACATGTCAATTTCCATGTAAGAGTGGGTTCGCTAGAGGTTTTAAATATAGGTGATGATAACACTAGCTGGACCAGAACTTCTGTAGTATAGAGACTTCGTAAAAGGTTGCTTGTGAATTTTTCTATGAATATACATTTTTATGCAACTGAATGGCGAACATCATCCAAATAGATTCAAACTTAGACCCTCTAATGTTAATACCTTCAAAATGTACTCGACTGCAAGGCTTGTCTTATTTCCCCCCAAAGTTAATGCCTGGATTCAAAATAAACCAAAAGATGTTGAGATGCATAAGATTATGATTATTCAGCAGAAACAACTCTCGGAAGATGATTTTTTACCTTAATTAATATATCGAGATCTTCATCAGGTTCAATTCCTTGATTCTTCTCTCTTCTAGACAGTTCTAAAAGCATGTCTGTGAAAATAAAAAAAATTATTAGTAAACAGAACTTCTCTATACACAAGCAAAACCTGTATTGTCTCAAATAACTTTCCGTATCTGTTGTGCACTAAAACAAAATCCTGAAGCGAGGACAACTCCTCGTCTATCACCAGCAAGCCCTCCTGGAGCAATAGAGCGGATAAACCTCTTTCTTAATTGCTCAACCTTTATAAACAAAAAAAAGACCAATTGAGGAACTTGGGTGACGATAGATACATCACCACTTTCATAGTGTCACTTCTGAAACAAAAACAAAAGGCCGTGACAAGTAAATTGGTCAGAATTATCAGGTACATGTTCTTTGAAATGCCCCTCCTTCTCCTCATAACTAGATAAAGTTGTAACCTCCAACTTTAATCAAAGAGAGTAATTATCAGCCAACTTACACAGAAGTTATTTTTTGCGTACATCCGAACATATAAAAGTAATATGTCTCTGAAATTGTAAGATTTTAAGGTTTAACATAAACTCACATTGAAAAAATCACTGAGAGGAGTATCCTTGTGCGCCTCGGTCTTGGGAACATCGTCCCATATCTGCAGAAATCATAGAAGATTATCCATAAACCATACATATCAGTGATGATAGAACTTTTAAGAGCAATGCCGAACAGTGAACAAAAAAATACATTCTGAATATCCTCTCTTAAAACTGGTTCCAAATGCTCAAATGGAGCCTACAAAGGATAACAGATTAGAGAAGGCGCGGAACATTAGCAAATCCTTTGTAAATGTAACAGAGAAGACAACAAATTCTCCCTTGATCAGTAACAACCTAAAGTAGACTTTCTACAAAGATGACTGGTGACACTCGATTAAAGAAAAGATTACTCTGCACTTCAAATTAAACCGATCACGCCTTTATTGTGAATATGTCAGTTTGATTACCAAAAAAGTAGACAGTACAAAATGCAAGAAGCTATCAAGACAATCTCGGCACTATGACAAGCAAATCCTTCATTGGTAATGAAATGCATAACACGATAAACTCCTCACCGAAACATTCAAGTGAACACAATAAAAACAGTATCAAAGCTCTTTGCCTAACGCATATAAAAATATCAAAATGTACAAACCCTTTTCGATATCAAGCTAAATAGGAACAGTAACTTTCGGTGGACTGCTTTTTCCCCGGTCTTTTCCTGTCTTGTCTCATTTTCCACTTTTGCCAGTATTCCCTAAAAAATGCAGCATCATATAAGTAAACTACAATGTCCAGAAAGGCAGAAACCCATAGTATATGAAAAATCGCAAAATTGAACAAAAAGAAATTGGGAAAAGTTTGAACCTTTAGAAGCAGGTGAATCAAAGAAACCACCTTTCCCACCCGATTTGGATGAATCATTGTTATTAGCCACAGGAGATCCTGCAATCATCGAAATCGACTAATCTTTCAACAGATTGTATAAAATGAACTTAACTACTCTGAAACAAGCTCAGAATACACATGCAATCAACTAACACAACACATCTTTCAGAAATTACATACCTTCGGAGTCTGACGAAGAATCAAACGTCATTGTCTTAGATTTCTTTGGCTGCCAAGCCTCTTTATTCTTCGTCATCAACAAAAATTATCCCGCACCCACCTCAAAAGCCCATAAGCACAAGATTATAATACAAACACAAATTTCATTCAATGATGAATTAAATATAACCAATAAATTAGAATTGCATCTAGTATAATCAAATTGAACATTGATAATCAGAAAACATGTTGATACTTTTACCAGATAGAACCATTCCAAAAAAATTATACAAACAAACCCATAAAGAAAGATACCCATAATTTTTGAATATCCTACGGATGTTGATGAGAAATCAGTATAAAAACAATTCAAAAGAGATTAATTTCTTCCTTGAAATCAAAAGAAGAAACATGAAAAAATTACCTCTAAAAACCCTAACTTTAGTTATTGGTCTTGATTCGTGGAACCAAAACAACGAAGACGAACAAAACTAGATGAGAAATCAATAAAAAGAAAAGAAGATGAAGTTTTCAAGTTCTGGTCATGATAAAAGCTAGGGTTTTCGGAACTGATATGTCTCTCTATCAACTACTACTGTTAATCCCTAGATATAGTGGTTTAGATCAATCTAAACTCTGCAAATGAAGAACATGGATAGAGGAAGAAGGTAAATCGAGAGAGTCGGGAAGATAAGATGTAGAAGAAAGATAGAAAAAAAATCGTATGAAAGAGAAAAGAAAAGGATAAGGTAAATAAAACTAAAATCAGAAAATTAAAGGAAAAGATATTTAATCCAAAAGACCCTTGATATGACGAATATTTACAAAATTACCAACTATGCGCAACGTTAGTCAACGTTGCTTAATTAATTTATAATAAGTCCTATTTAAAGCAACGTAAGAAAAGATGCGTAAATGGCGTAGTGTAAGCTTAGTTTCACACAAGAACACAATGTCAGGGTTTTGGGTCCGGATTATGCTCTTTAAATGATCCCTAGTGACTGTGGACTTAAACCCTTGCACATTCCACGACAAAATCTTCATTGTGATTGTGCTTTGGTGATCCTGAATATGCGAATGATAATTACTATATGAATGCAAAATATGCAGTTGATTCGGACAAATGAATGAAACTAAATTATTATGCAAAGTCACCTTGAATAAATGTATAACTGATGAAGAATGAAAAGAGGTAATTGACTGATGCTTAGCTGTGTGTAACAATACCAGACAACTAAAACCTTGAAAGACAACTGAACTATTTATGCAACATGGGGACTCAACTGACGTAATATGATTAAGAAATTTAGATGAAACTGATGTATATGATGTGAAAGAAAAACTAAATCCTAAAACGATGCATTAACTACCTGAAACAATGCATGAAGTCTATCATCAATAAAAACATATGAAATATTAATACAAAATGAGGACTCAACTGGTGAACGATTAATTGGAATTTTAACTGAAACCGATGTGTGATGCAAAACAGTACGGAATGCCTGTGTAACGTATGATAAATTATAAAGAATAAATGAATTACAATTAACTATATGACACCATGCATGATACTTAAAGCAAAAACTATATAGATCCTAGTTAGTAAGTCGTCGATTAATCGACGAATAATTCGCGACTAATCGGCGATTAATCCCAGACGAAGAAATCGGATGACTTTCTGTTCCACGTACTAGTTTCGCGTTTTTGAGAAATCAAACGCACTATGCGCGAATAAACCGGCCACACGCATAATTCGTGCGATTAAATCGTCTTAGATTTAAACTTTGGGCCCATTAACACGTTTTAGTCTTGGTCCATCTAACTTCATTTACTTCGAGTTAAAGGGTTTTTACAAAAATTGTGTATGGAAGGAGTTGAACACTAGACCACCTACACATTCTATGGTTCCTTAACCGCATTGTTGACCGAATTGACTTTTTATCTAGCCGATAAATGCGCGCACTTTTGCCGCTCCAATTTTTTGGCGCTCCCCGAATTACAAACTAGGATATAGATTAAAGACTCAATTGTATGTGGAAGAATGCATGAATAATCAAATTTGAGACCAAAACTGACAGTATAATTGATTAACAAAACAAAGACACTGACACTGGATGGAAAAATACTGAATATTGTAAGTACCCAACTGACAAGAGGAAAAACTGTAAAAGTAAGGAATAACAAGAGAAATCCGAGAGCAAATAGAGTAGATATCGAAGTTTGTTACCTGAGTTCCCCTGCAGATTGCTTGGTTGCTCAATCTTTCCCAAAACTGGATAGTTGCTCTGTGCAGTGCTAGTCATTGGTGTGAGTTTCTTGTATGGGAACCATGTTTTCAGTTTCTCCTAGCGTACTAG
>JAJJMA010210888.1:0-15946 GCA_023529015.1 Papaver nudicaule | reverse complement strand
AATTTGATTGTCGTAAGCGACTACTTACCTTCAGGTTTCAATAGAAAGTGGAAACCAATCTCTGGAGATCAAGCTTTATTGTTCACGCATTCAACCCGTGTCTACAAACACAATGACAATCATCCAGAAATTCCAGCACATAAGTTTGTGCTCACCGATTTGAATGATTTGGCAGGGAGATACGGCTCCGTGGACAACTACATTGGTAACTCAGATTATTGTTTACACATTCTTCTTTGAACTCTTAATAATTTCAAATAACCTACATACTTAATTCTGAACACGCAGATGTTATGGGCGTTGTAATTGGAATGTCTGACCTAGAAAAAGCTTACCCAACATCAAAGGATGTTACCGTTAAAAGGGAGCTGCTAATATCCAGTGAGCGGGGCATGTTTATCAGGCTAACCCTATGGGAGGATAATGCCAGACAGGTCGACAGAACTTTAAGCGAAAGTGCTAATGACAAAAGGGTTTTGATAGCAACGTCCACTATGGTAGAGAGGTACAACGGTAAGTTTCGTATCAACGATAATACTTAATCCATACTAATCAGTATAACTAATTCATTGATAAGATTTTAATTCAATCGAAAACTGCAGGCCTATTTTGTCTTTCAACAACGCAAGCCACAAGAATATACTTGGACTTACACATCCCAGAAGCAATAGATCTGAAATCAAGGTAAAGGCAGTATCACAAAACGTTTTCAATCAGATTATTACGATGAATGCAGATACTTATTTTATATTTCAAGCTAATTATGCCCCATGTTTAAACAAAATTGACATAGGTATAAGAGTCGTCTACCATTCATCGTCCTCAACTGTGAAAATAAATTTCAGATGCCAATCGAGAAGAAAGTATTCTTTAACAGGATGACATTGCAGGAAGGATTTAGTCTGGTGCACAATAAGGAAAACTTGGTACGGTATACTATTGAGACGCTACAGGTATTCGGTAATTACGTATAAATCATAATAATTTACTAGCGTTGTCTATATGATATAGGGAATGACGATCACCTGTAAAGCGACAATAATCGGAGTTATACCAACATCCAGATGGTACTACTTAACCTGCCCAAAATGTAATCCTGAAGATAGTAGCTTGAAAGAATGGTACTTCTCAATGTGCAGATGTGAAAAAAAAATATCACTGCCAAGGTAACACCCGTCCAACATCCTCCAATCTAAAATACATAGTCAGTCATATGTATTTTATAACATAATACAATTAATTTTTGCTCCAACAGATTCAAACTAGAACTTCGAATATGTGACATCTCTGGACATGCAAGAATGGCTGTTGTAGGAATGCTAAGTAAGGTTCTTTTCGATAGCAACAAGAGAGTCGCAGACCTATCTGAAATCATGCACCGTCACTGGATAACTAATCAGGTATTTTAAAAGGTCACAGATACTGACATTACACAAGATGATAAGCATTGTTCATGCAGTATAATAAGTTTCACTTTTTCCTCTAACTCAGGAAAACAAAGCTGAGAACGTCGCTGAGCTGCGATATCTGGATAACCTCGAATTTGTGTTTGAGATGGAAGTTATTCAAGAAGGAAACTACAGAACCCTCTTCATCAAACACATATATCCTATCAATGATGAGCTAGAGGACAAGTATGAACTAGAACAATTGATAGATGCTCAGGCTAGGATAATGGAAACGATGGGACCGGAAAAGCACAATATAATACAAACTCAAGCCAAACAACACATTCCAGAGAAAAATACTAGAAAGGTACGCTACTGCTGTAGAAGATTGTTACTATTACGCAAGTTATTTCTTAATATTCATGAATAATTGCAATACCATCAAACTAATGGTCAACTACTGTCGCAGGCAAAGAGCACCGCTAAGTTAAATCGGAGGCTTCGAGAAAAGAAATATGCTATCTACGCGAAAAAAATAGGCAAGAAACACTGCAATGGCAGTGACAAATCGGTGTCCTAAAAAGCCAATATTTCGAACGGAAAGTGCAAACGCTAAACTTAGTTAAGCTGCTTTGGAAATATTGCGTTTAAAACTCTGGCAAAAAATCTGCCATTCTTGATATTATGGTTCGCACTCCCTTTAAGTTATTTTTGTTTCAATTATAAGTTTGACTGCATATCAATTAGCTAAACGATATTTTCTTTAGAATACTATTTACTTATTTTCCGTATTGTTCAAACTTAGAATGTGCGTTCTGAACAGTTGATTGTCGTTTCTGCCTTTTGGCTTTAATTATAACAAGCCATATGAAACATAGATGACCAAAAGAACAATGCAGGGGTCACCAAAAGTTTTTCACGAGTAAAGTTTTTTTGGCTTTGATATTCAGGTGTACATATTTCAAAACAAATTGAGACAAAAAAATTCGGCAAAACGCAAACGTTTATACGTATTTGAGCTCACACAAAATTCAAAAATTGTGAAAGATCATTCCCAAAGGTTTAACGAACCATACCCTTGAATTATCGAAAACATAACGGTTATCGGTAAAACTTTTTGTCCAAATCAACTCAACACTTTGACCAATGGCCGGTCCAGCATTCCCCACCAGCTAATGTGACTTGACCATCTCAACACCTGCCTATACAATTAAAAAGTTAAGCCCTGACTAATTTGACACAACTAGCTCAACACAAAAAAGTAAAGGGGATCTATTCTTTTGTTATACATGTAAAACACATGTACACGGCATAACCTAGAAATATAGGACAATTTTCCTTTAAAAAAAAAGAAAATATTCCAGAAATCCTTAAAAAATTTAAGCAATAGGATTATAGAGGATTTATTTTTTCACATACCAGCTTAGAAAGACCATATAGTAAGGTTATGGTAGACCTAAAAAGGGCAGAAGAATCTGGATTATAGAGGATTTATTTTTTCACATACCAGCTTAGAAAGACCATATAGTAAGGTTATGGTAGACCTAAAAAGGGCAGAAGCATCTGCAAGCGAAGAGCTCAAGATTCATCGATATAATCCAAAAAAGATGAACAATTTTTGCTTACCAACATCGATACTGCGTAAGAAAGTTCTAACAAACATCAACTATGTAAACACTTGTTTGCAAGCTGAAACATAGCTGACCAAAAGAACAATGCAGAGGTCAGCAAGCAAAAAGAACTAGCATATCACCTCAAGGCCATCATTCTCACTGCAATAACTGTGTTCAGCCAAAACGAAGCATGGTAATTAAATAATATATATAACGTCTTATTAATCCAGACGCGATCTAAATGGTAACAAACATTTGTGGATCATAAAATTGACGTTTGTCACCGTTTGCATGTGGATCATGAACAGTGAAAAAACTACTGAAGTTCATCAGGTGTAGATAGTGATGGCATTGTCTTTAGCGCTTCTTGGCTGGAATTGAAATATAGCGAAAAATCTTTGGATTACAAAACACAGCAGGATTACAAAACATAATCACTGGTGCAGAAACCCCATCTCAGTGTAATCTCCAGGAATCTGTTTTTGAAGAGAATGATACAATCTCAAATATATCTCCATGACTAGAACGTACTCCATACAAAAATAACTTCAAAGTAATTTGTTCTGAGCGGATCGAAAAACATGTTTACATTACAGATTCGTTGAACATACATACATAGGAAGTTGGGAGGTCTTTTCCAAATGGTAATCCATGAAACAAAAGCAACAAAAGAGGTATTCCAAAAGATATCAGTGCAAATACATAGAAACCAGGTATCTAGGAGTCTACTATATATTCGTTTATGCCTTCGACCCGTGAAGAGGCATCTGAAACACAGATTTCGGGTGTTTGGTGCAACATTTCAAAAACTTCTGAAACACAAATTTTGGGTGTTTGCTGCAACATTTCAAAAAATTCTTGCACACACCTGCACCCTTCCTCGAGTGTCAAGAGTATGGCATCATAACTGCAAACGAAGATGCTATTGAACTTTCTTATTTTCTTAAAGTCAGCAACGTGTTTGAAACATAAAATAAAAAAGTTACGGTTGTAGCTAGGATGGATAACGGCAAAATCATCTTCTTTCAGCTTAAAATCGTACTTCAACGCTTGAACAACCCACCGCCTTCTCAGATAGACAGCTGTTTCATGACATACTACAATCATTTTATATCCAAAACAGCCCATCTCTACAAACATCGAAAAAAAAAAATGAAAGCATAAATCGTAAACTGCTGTTCATCTCAACCTGCAGATAAGGAACTTAACCGAGGTAACTTTTATGTACTCACCAATCAAATCGACAAAATGTTGAAGTAATAAGACAATAAAAATATTATAAAACACACAAATATCGCAAAATCATGCTCTGCGGAATTCTAACCATGAGTAGCATACGACGGAATCCTGAACATCTATCTGTTGCCTGACCCTTGAACTATCCAAAGATTGGGAAATGAATTGGCATGAACAAGCAAATAAGAAAACATGAATTTCACCAGGAAACAGTGGGATCATACATGTGATATATCATTCATATTAACTGTCAAGTTATCTAGATATGAGACTGAGCTAATTTAGTGCAAATTACGATCAGACAATATCTAATTACAGACCAATTACACCTGACTTTTACATGCCCAACAAATAACGAATGTTAACTTTTTTACACTACACAAATTGTAGCATAAAGTCGTTTTTAGTTAAATTTCCCTACTTCTAAATAATTACAATCTCTAAACTATGATATCACATTTGATCTTAAATTGTGGTACTTATATTCACAGAAATTCAAATAAACTCTGAATTTTAAGTTTGTAGAATGTCTAATAGATGTTTTGAATTCTCACCATTCATAACAAATTAATAGAAAATAAGAAACTTAATACTGCCTTATTGTTCAGACTAAACAAAACAATGAATCTATACTTGATGTAAGTTATGTATTTGCCTCCGATTCCGTCATATACCTTTCTATCAACCCAAGATGATATGCAACCTGCCAGCACAGTACCACCTAATTCTATTGTGATACAACAATATTGTGCTTATAGAGTATTATAGATCAAAACCCAACAATACTTTTCTATCATGTTAGATTTTGACTCAGAATTTATTATAGAAATCCATGATAAAAAATAATCGACATGCACAACAGAAGTAATAGGATTCAGAGCACCAACAACAAAATCAAACTGTTTCTTTATGTTAACTGAATACCTTCCTCTCTGCCGTCTTCCAATTTATAATTCGCAGATAAAGAAAAAATATTGATAAAGCAGGTAAACCCTAACTTTACCAGAAATCAAATACATCGAAAAAATGTATACATCGGAAAAAAAAGGAAGATGACAGAATACCTTTGATTTACAACCCAACATAAACTTTCAATGGGGGTTATGCGAACAAATTGCTTGATTTCATACGCCCGTTGTCTGATGTATAGACTTTAGATCGTGCTATCTGAAATAGCAATCTCTTGGTTATTTATACTAAACGATAGAAACAATGAAGGGTCTAGAACCGATAAAAACAATAAAATCTATAGGATACAGAAAATGGGAAATTCGTACAAATAAATGACGACTCTACGGTTGTTCATGTGCTACACGTAAACATGATCAATTCTAAGTGTGGCCTGCATGTCGATTAATAGGAAACGTGTAAAACAGGATTATTAGTGGTTAAAAAAAGAAAGAATTAGACCCTTCGAGAAATATCAGTCTTTAAAGAAAGCTTATTTACTTAATTTCCTAAAATAACCCTTTCATCTAAATAAGTCAAGTTCAAATCCTAGAACAAAAAACTCCTATATATACTACCTTTAGCGTACACCAAAGCATACAATACAGTGCTAGCAAAACGTAGTTATGGAGTACACCGCACTGAGGACTCAACAAAGACTTTATGGACACCAAAGCCTGAAACGACGCGAGCAACTATTCCGTGAGGTATTGCAAGATTCAACTATGAACATTGAAGGAAACCAACTAACGAAACCTAGACAACTATACAATCTTTCTATTGAAGGTACAGATCCAGTTGCTAAACGATGCACAATCATGCCATCAATTGTTCAAAACCCAAGACGTCTGTTAGAAATATATCAAGGGTCAATTGCGACCGCTAGACACAATAAGTTTAAACATCCCACGAAGGGTGAGGTAATCTTTTAAATTTTTAATTTTATTGTGTACGAAACAACTTTATTATTAAATTTTTTCTATTTAATTGAGTTTGTTATAGACACTGTGAAAACCAATATAACATGTGCAATGTCAAACGAATATTAATTCATGTCAATCTCTGTCAAAGTTATCTTTTACGGTTCTTATATGTCGTTAAAATTAATATTTTGAATTGGACCGACTTTGGAAAGAAATAAAATTTTTATAAGTTCGACCTACCTTCACAAAGTCGACGAAAGGTTGAGCGCCGGCCGCAGGCCGGCGTGATACCTAGTCTCTTTATTAAGAGAATGTGGTATTAAGGATTGGAGCCATCCGGGCCGTCCGAGGTCGATCCGAGGGCTCACAATGCATTGGCGCCTTTCATCTCCGTGCGTACGATCGGGTCCATCCGACGCACCAGAATCATCGGGGGCTTCCTTTTAATAAGAGCTTCTCCTCTCCCGAAAAAAAAAAAAACTACTGTACCTCTCTTTCTTCTCTTTACCCTCCTTCTCTGTCTCCTCCTCTTCGATTCTTCTCTTTACCCTCCTTCTCTGTCTCTGTATTTCTCTCTCGAGATTTCCATCAATCTGTGTTCTATGTTTAATTATTGATTTTTTTGATAACGAAATTCAATTTTCAGATGGTAAACCCTAACCCTTTTCTTTTATATCTCTTTTTTTCTCTAAATAAACGAACCCTAACCCTTTCGTTTAATTTGCAGAATAGAATCAAAAGCTTATGTATTGGAATAAAAGATGAAGGTAAATACATTGAAACCCTAGATTTTTTTTTTGTTCGTCTTTTGATTATTGATTGGGTGTTCTCGAATTTGAATTGGCAGCGAGAGAAAGTGAGTTTTTTTGCTTTCAGTTCAATCTGAAGTTTCCAATCAAGTTCCAAATTTGGGTTTATCTTTTTTTGGGTTTAAATTTGTGAAATTTTGTTTAGGGTTTTGGTAATTTTGATTTGTAGTGCTAGCAACAAGATATGACAGTAAATTGGCAACACCAGAAATCAGCTGCTCTGCGTACCTTCAGGGCAATTGATTCTCTGTCGGGTTTAATGCATATGTTGATTCTGTTATCAAGATGTTAGTTATTGTTAGATGTAAATTGGGGTTACCCAATTGTGGAGCTTGATCGATCGATGATAACCTTCTTCGTATTCTTTTATCTCGCAGATGATTTGTAGTGATGTTTAGAGCTGAAATTGGTTACCCAATTGTGGAGCTTGATCTCATGGCAAAAATTTAGGATTATCTTTGAAACAGTACAACAACTCATAAAATTTCATGTATAAATATCAGTTCGTATAGTACAGCAATTAGATTATTTTGTTGTGATAATCACTGTGCTGATGCCATACAATGTCGTGATATGGATATCTCTTGGTTTGCAGGTGTGGTGAGAGTCTAAGGTTACTGTCTTTCTGTTCCTTTGTCTGTTTACAACCTTGCAAGTTATAATGTATGTGTTTTTGGGGTTTCTGTAGGATGGCAAATACATGCAGGGATAAAGTGGAATACAAATGTGACGGGCACCGTGTTGAGTATGGATGCCGAAAAAAAATTATGAAACGTCAAAATCACCAACGATGTTACAACTGACGTGGTTATCGTTGACGAGCAGGTAGTAATCCAACCTGTATCTTGATGCAATTTATTGCACCCAGTCTATCTTCCGATACATGTAATGGTATTCTTCGCTTTAAATGGGTTGATGGTGGATCTATGGGTAGTTCATCTGATGGAGGTTCTCCCTGTTACATTCTTTCGCTTTCTTTATTAACAAATTGCCTGCCATTGAGAATACTGTCCATTTATAGTCCCGTTAACTTTCTTTTGAGGCTTTGTATAACATCATATTTGTTAAGAAAATACGGTGTGTAGAAATAGCTTTGTAAATATTAATATACTCGAGGAAAGGTTTTTAGTTGTCCTAGCTAGAGTGGCTTTCTGGTTGTCTTCAAAAGAGTTTATAATAATGGATTTTTCCTAATATGTCACCAAAATTCTATTAACTATCCCTTTGGTAATTGTTGGTTGCAGCTAATACTATGAGTAGACCAAGACATTGGGTAGGAACATTTCTCTTTCGGTCTGTCGCACCTGAGATTCCTGTGTTGCTGGCACTGCAAAATCCTGTGTGTCTAGAGGTATCTAACTTCTTAGCTTGAACAAGTACAATATATTCAGACAGTAACTGGGTATCTGTGCAAAATTTAATTGATAATAAGGTATGCCTCTCAACCCAGTTTCATTCTTAAATTTTATGTTTTTTATGCTCTTGCCTTATGCGAGATCGAATATTTTACATTTTACATCTAATTCTGGCATTGAATTACCGTGGATATCTTATAAAATCCCCCTGAAACGATCTTTGATGTTATTGCAGAACGTGAAATGAAAACTGAACTGACCAGATTGTATGCACATCATTTGTAGGCTTTGTAAGATTAATTTCAGGAGTATATTAGGGAATTCAGGTACACATTCTCAAAACATAGGTATCAATTACCCATTACAGTCAATTGTATGTGTCTTGCATTGATTGATTTCTCTCTTTTTGCTTTGTTTTCATAGCTGATATACTGTTTTCCCGTTGCCTCAACCCATACCGGTTCCGATACTGGTGTTGTTGTGACTCCATACGGGTGATTACAAAATTAAGAAAAGATCGTGTGGTCTGAATATAATGTGGTTTGAAGAGTCATTATGCACCGTCTGATGACAACATCGAAATCTTGGGAGCCATAGGGGCCGTCCATCTGCTTAGTTGTCTGATATATAAGAAAAATCAGATTTCCGACACAGGTTTTCCTTATCTTCTTCTATCGCGGATGAAACCTAGCTAAAATTTTATTGAACCCTAATCTTTATTTTTCTTTTTCACAGCTTCTTCCTTTTCGGAAATAAATATTCTCTCTCGATTCGATTCAATTGTATTGCAATTGCAGGTGCAATTGTCAACAATGCGATTTAACAGCCCTGAATCAATTTTGTTTGGGAGCGACAGAGGGTGAGCAGATTTGATTGGGTGTTCTCGAATTTGAATTGGCAGCGAGAGAAGGTGAGCAAATTTGATTGGGTTCTCTAATTCCTTAATGTAAGGGTTCATCTTATCTTATCTTCTTCTCCGACAAATTCTCCTCTTTGTTCCTCTTAACTTTTTAATCTGATTTTGATTTTTGTTTCTTTTTTTCTGTTTGATTGCAGATTTTACAGGTCGGGTCTTTCTTTGTTTCTCTGAATTCGGGTCTTACCCTTAATTCCATGTTTCTCTATTCGAATTTGGTATAGATTAATATTTGATTAACCCGCACCTTCTAATTCAAACGAATCATTGTGTATAATCATGTCTGCGTAACTCTCTCTTATCTATGATGTCGTATGCGATTATTTTATCCCAGTTATTAATTTTCTTTTCATTCATGGATAGATTCCTCTTTTTTTTTTTGGTTCTCTAATTTACTGTTGTTGTTCTTATTGTATTGATAGTATTGCATAAACATATTCTGAGGTTGCATGATACGGTTGCTTGCTTTCGCTCATCTTTAAAGTATGTGGCACATAAACTATAAATATGATACGGTTTTGGTTTTGTATAACAGGGGTTTTATGATTTGGTTTCAAACTTCGAATGTTCTTTGATATCTTTTTCATCCCTTTGCTAGGTCTTGCCTCATACAATTTCTAATAATTTGCACCACGGTAAGATATTCAGTTTTATCGGCAATTCATGATTTTACTGTTTAGTAGTTGTGTAATTTTTATCTAATATAGTGTATTTGGTGCTGACTTCTTGAAACGATTTGAGGGTTTGAAGTCAATAGAAAAAGTAACATTTTAATGTTGATGGACTTCCTTCTACTACAGGTTCTTCTTATCCTAAAAAATGGTCAATCTCAGTCAAACTTATTCAAGGAGTTATTGATAAAGGAGTTGGTAACCTCTTTTTCTCTCACTCACATTTTCGTTTATAATCTGCATGAGTGCTCCATGTATTTGGTTATTGATTTGTCATTTAGGATTTTGCACTGACAGTTTGCTTAGAAGGAAGTTATAGGTAGTCGGAAGCAAGAATAGAGACAGAAATTGCAGCATAACAAGCCTTAACATCAATTTCTCACTTATGGGCATAATATCATAGTTTTGCTAATCCTACTATTCGATTAATTCAGTAACCATTTACCGATAACATATTTAAGACAGAAAATATGTCCAAGTAAATCTATGTTCTTTCTTTCTTTTTTTCTTCTTTTGGCAATGTCGTATGAGAAGTGTTCTATAAGAAAAATTGATAGCTTGACTAACCCCATTGATGATTGATGGCGTTGTCTGAATGGTGTGGTATTTTGTGATGCAAAAGTAAATTTGTCAATGGTGAAGGAAGGACTTCCTTACCCAGGGAAAAGTCTTTCTGATAGAACAAGATAATTGAATTGTTGGAACATTGATTTAGCTTTCTTTTTCGTCTCTAATTGTTTGTTTCTTTGTAGGTTGTTTGGTCTTTTTTACTTGGCTATCAATACTGGAGTTGCTTAATTCCTCCGTCCGTAAGTATCATTAATTCGTTGTGTTTGCCTATGTTATGTGTTTTTCATTTTATCATTTTAGGTTGTTAAGGGTGTCATGTTCGATGTGGCTCGAGAGAGACAAGCAAAGAACAGGTTCATTGCCTCCATTTATTATTTGTTTTTGTTTTCTGAATTTCAATATGCACTGTCCTTTCAAAATCCCAATTTTACATTTAATGATGATTAAAGTTACGTTTATAAGGTTGCATACTTGAGCAGGATACATTGGCATAAGAGAAACCAATATTAAGGGCCACAATGCAAGTATAAGGTTTACTGTATGAAGAGTTGTAAGATAATGCATTTCTCTGATGATACACATGGTTTGTTTGCATACTTAGTGAAGTGGAGTTGATGGATAGAGTTAAGAATTTCATATTATCCTCCACAAAGGCCACCAAATTTTAACCTTACATCGACATCCTGGCTGTCGTAGAAATGCGATAAAGGTTGCTATTTACCCATTAATTAATAAATAGGTTGCTATTTACCCATTAGACGCCATTCCAGGATTCTAGATTTGCTGGGTATCTAGAAGAAAAACCAATTGTAAGCCTTTGCGACATTATTGGTATCTGCTGTCTTAGCTCAAATGGAAGAGCACATGATTATCAATCATGCAGTTGTGGGTTCGACTCCCTCAGATGGCTAAAACCTTACATGCTTCTGATTACATACATCGTTGGTGTTCAAAATAATTGCTTGAAGAGCTACTATCGTTTGCAACAGTCTGTCTATCATTTCAAAACTTCAAGGATACAATCAAATACCAACAGCAGAGTGCAGACAAGACACAAGCAAGGGATCCATTTATATAGGTAAGCACAATATCTAGGAGCTAAAACTCGAGCACCATCCGTAGAAATACTTGGCAAATCAAGTAGTTTCATGAGACACATTTAGCGGGTATACTTATCAAATAAATTTGACAATACTTCATCTTCTTTGACAACAGTATTGCTGCTTGAAAGATTTCCAGGTAGGCAATTGTCAATTATTTTAAGATCAAAACGATATTAATGTCCATTTCCAAGATATCAATTCGTGTTGCACTAGAATGATGAACCTCGACAAAATATAAATGTCCATTGCACTCTCCCAACCAAGATATCGATTCATGTTGCACTAGAATGATGAACTTTGACAAAATATAAATGTCCATTGCACTCTCCCAAATATTCACATTTAACCTTCTTACTGTCAGGTGTAAGTGGCGATGGCATTGTCTTTAGCGCTTCTTGGCTGGAATTGAAATATATCGAACCATCTTTGATAATCCAATGTATGGAACCATTCCAAAACACAACAACATGATTACAAAACATATTCACTGGTGCAGAGAACCCATCTCAGTGTAATCTCCAGGAATCTGTTTTTGAAGAGTATGATACAATCTCAAATGTATCTCCATGACTGGAACGTACTCCATATAAAAATAACTTCGAAGTAATTTGATCTGAGCGGATCGAAAAACATGTTTACACTACAGATTCGTTGAACAATACAACTAAAAATTAAACTCTATTTCCGAATTAAACTCAGTTTCCTAATTAAACTCTATTTCCAAATTTTATTTAATTCTAAACAGGTTATGTTTTGGTTTTAAACTGTACTCCCAATTTCAATTTAGTTATGTACTCCGTTTGAAACTCCATTGTTACCTACATTCTCTCAATATATATATATAGTATTCACACCTGCTTCTAATATACATCATGTACATCTTCTGCTAAAACCCACAAATATAACCGAACCTTCTAATAATAATCCTCACTGACAAACAAATCTACTACTACTGTAAAGCAACATGGGGTAAGCAATCGATTTTGCAAAACTAGGTTTGACTGATTCTTTGATCTTTAACTAACTAAATCAAAGCATGAGGTGAGCATTAAAACTTCTCCTTTTAATTCTTTGATCTTTATATGTTTCAGGCCCCCCGAGATTCATATGGCACATGGTGGATTGGGTGAGCAGCAACCAAAATCAACGTAAGTATCTTTGATCTAAGTAGTCCTATACCTAATATAAGCGAAACACTAAAACTGATCTTATGGTAAAGAAGGAACGACCATTACTCAATCAAAAACCCATTGAACTTTACTTTACTACGAATCCCATTCAAGCAGTTACAACAACATAAGTGGGGTACTATTGCTTCGGTGATACTGATGTTAGCTTTCAATACCACTTTCATTTGTTAGCTTAATTTTAGTTCTACCCCTTTACCTACAACTAAACTTTGTTTATGTAAAAACTAAAGGTATTCAACCTGCGAACAGCCTATACAAATCTATGTAACAAGTATAAGAACGGCAGATACAATCTAAATTGCCAACAATTCTGAGTCAGTTGGAGTACTATTTGCTGAGGTGTAAAGTCATGCACTTTAAAACGGTAGTAAGCTTCAGTTACAAATTTCTGACCAGAAACTGCAAATATACCTTCCACTTCCGTCTGGAGTCTAGACTACCTCTACCGTTAAATAAGTTACTGGGCTTTAGTAGGGTTTGGGCTAATTCTGTTTTTCTAGGTGCGCTAATCTGAAAAAATATCAGAAACTCACTACCTAAATTTTTTTTAGTGGAATTTTGGGGACGGGCTATAGCCTGCCAGCTAAGTCCATCCGTGCTCCCTGAAGTTGACGTTCGGTGATGAAAGGGTGGCATGTCTGGTGAGGAAAGGATGGCCTGAACATATGAGAGATTGCAACATATTATTAGATTCTTAGGATACTTAGAAATTTTTGGGTTTAATTATGTTGGTCTCATGTTCCAGCCACCAACACTATAAATACCCAATCACGATAAATTTTCCATCATCTGAAAATCTTATTCGTACGGTAGGCAAGGTCTGTGGCTGCGAAGAAGAGGTGGGAGGAAAAGCGGAAGCGTGATAGAGAAAGTCAGGAGCAGCTTGAGCGTGCAGCAAGGTTGGAGATGGAACACCAACGTGAAATACTGCGGCAGGTAGGTACTCATACCGAGGTTGTACATGAGACCTTAGGTGTAATATTAAGGGAAATTGGATGTGTATTCAGGACATTGCCAGTCATATATTCTGATAATTCGTTTTGATCTCACATTGCAGGCTAGAGTGGAAGAAGATATGAGGCGGGAAAGAGCACAATGGGAGCGCAATGAGCACTTATTGAAACAACGGCTAGCACGGGAAAAGGTGATATTGGTGGAATACTCTTATGATATTGATTAATACGTTTGCTTTCTTGCGTCTGATGGTTCTATCTTTGACAGTGGAGTGCATGGCCAGAGAACCAGTTCATAATAGAAAGGACAAAGGCGAGGTTGTTATTATTATTCTTTTTTTGTGTGTTTGCATGAACATATGATCCGATTCAGCTTCGACCATGTTTTGTACCGCAAAAAAACTCAAGGATTGCTGCCTTCAATTGAGGTGTTTGCTAGAAGGTATGGACGACCTCCGCAGTTCAGTTTGCTTACCAATAGCTAGCTAGGGGGTACTTACCAAGGCTCCAGAGACTGCATTGTCCGCCAACTGGGAGGTTCCAAACTGAAATTTTACCTCCAAAACTGGCCAAATCGATCCCGAATCCCGATTACCCAGCATCTCCGATCAAGAACCCTGGGTTCATCCCGTCTAAGAATGCATCCGACATAATGTAAGCAGCTGCAAAGGTTAAGGAACCCGGGCCTCAACAAAGTTGAAAACAAATAGCGGTTTCAGTTGGATCTTACTCAGTTCCCTTGCAAGTTCAGGATTCAAAGGAGAAAATGGAACCAAGAGTTACCGGTCTCGGCGGATTAAATTTTTACTTTTTTATGTGAATCATAGTTATTCATCAAATCACGAAAGGGGTAAGATTAGCTACCGAGTATGGTTTGTACGCTTGCCAATGTCAATAATGGTTGCAATAGGTTCTGTGTAAAAGCTGACCAAGAAAAGGAAACCGTGCCTGGAAAGATTTTCCAAATTTTAGCTTGAAATTCAAGTAATCACCTAAAATAGACTGAATGGGATACATTCCTAAACCAAAGCAACTTGGAAAAAGCAATATAACTCCAATCGCACGAACATATATAAAGAGATATAAGAGGTTAAGTTTCTGTAGAAGAATCAAAGGAGACAGTTTGAAGGGATACTAAGGCAGATAAATTTGTAGGCTACTTGATTTTAACAACGTTGGAGAACAGAATAATTTTAACATCAATAATTTTGGTTGTAACAGCATGAGGTTAGTATTACGTTATTTCTAAACCAAGTTATATTTGTTTTGGATTAGTATCTATTGATATAATTTGTGTTTCAGTGCTCCCAAGAGGCCGAAGATAGCATCTTCGCAAGCTGACGTCGAAGGACAACCAAATTTGAACGTAGGTTCTGAATTGTAATTGTCTAAATTGTATGTGCCAACAATATATTTCATCAATTCACAATTTATTTTTAATGCAGAAAAGGTCAGTGGCTGCGTAGAAGAGATGGGAGGATAAGCGGCAGCGTGATAGAGAGAGACAGGAGCAGATGGAGCACGCAACAAGGTAAAAGCTATCCGGACCGCACATCCGGAAAGTAAAAGCTGGACCGTCAGATTGCCAAAGTCATAGGACCGTGTAAATCGTGCTGTCCGATCTGTTACCATATATCTCATCAGCTTTCTTTATTATCCCTTCTCTGCCGCGATTTTCTTATTCTTCTCTTTTCTTTTCCTATCTACAAAAGATATCGGTTGTCAAGAGTATTTCAGGGGAAGGTCTATCCTCTCACATAGATCCGAGATCATCGAAAAGATAAATACCAGAGCTACAACACAGATGGAACGCTTGGTGATAATAAACTCCAGACCAAACAACGACGTTTGAACGAGCTTGATTACGAGGGAATTCCTAGCCATAAAATAGAGATCTACTGTTCATTCTCAATAAGGATATTGGGCTTAGAAAGGGTATCAGGCTCTTGGTAAAAGCATTGCATGCCATGGTGGTAAAAGCAGAGGTGCCGTCAGGTATTGCAACATGTCAAGTCATACACATCGAGAAAGTTAAAGCATCTATCTACAACGGAGACAGGGTGGAGTTGGTACAGGAAAAGTTTTTATTGAAGTTATGCTTTGCAATGACCATGGAGAGATTCAAGCGACAAAGTCTACATGGTGTTGGGGTGTACATAGAGAACAGTTGTATATGCCCAGGGCGATTCTTTATGTGGGTGTGGGATCGAGTGCGAGAAGTCAACAATGACAACAATGTCAGGTGAGTGGATTAGCCTTTAGATATTGTTG
>JAJJMA010210887.1:0-13500 GCA_023529015.1 Papaver nudicaule | reverse complement strand
ACTCAAACAACCAGAAAGGTATGCTTAGGCTTACGTGGGTTAGTATGCTCATCCCACATGTTGTTTGTGCGTAAGAGTAAGAATCTGAGCAAAATTTGAAGTTGGTGTATCAGAACTTCTAAAGTGATTCTACTCATTCTTGATACGAAGTTGATCTCAGCTTTAATTACTCCCCCTTAATTGATACTTTGTGAAAAGCACAACAAGTAAGCACATGATGTTCTCCCCCTATGGTAATGCAACCACAAGAACAAGAACCATATGTATTCTCCCCCTATTTGTCACAAAAATATGACAAAGTAGTTTGAGACTAGGGTTTCATACACCTATAATAACAGGTGAAGCCAAGTACTCACATATCAAGTTTAAAGATGGTATACTTAGGTAATCTGAACAACAAGATTCCTGAGTTCTCACCTTATGGAGAAATAAAGATACACTTTCTCCCAATATTCCACAACCACGCTCCCCAAAAAGATTTGTTATTAAGCGCAAGTTCAAAAAGAACTCTCCCCCGTGTGGTGTTATTCAATAAAGAACAACTGACAATGACGAACATGGACAAGAACAATTGAATGTTATCCAGTTTTGCTTTGTTGATAATCTCTTTTCCTTAGCCAATTTCGGAAAAAGAGTTATATGATTCTCAGTTTGAGAAAACCCTAAAAACCCTATAATCAAAAGTTTCTTAATCGTGAGAAAAAGCATAACTTTTGTAAATAGACACAGCTTTACGTCACTACCGAAGCAATGGAAAAAGCCATGTTTTGCAATAAGATTGAGGTAGACAAATCAAGTATTGCAAACATCATTAATAACATCTAAAAAGAACTTTTATTAATGAAATAAAGTAGTACATGCTTGAAAAACTCTAAAAAGCATGAAAGGCAAACTACTAAACAGATTTAGTTTATATTCCTTAGGCAAAGTAAGAACAAGTTCTCACAAGGAACCAACTAATCTGATCTACTAAGAAAGAATAAATCTAAACAAAAAGTTGTTGTTAACAACTTTATTTAGGATTGCTACTTGGAAAACTAGCCACTTTTGGCATTACAGACTTCACAATACTTGTTGTCAGCAAGTTTCTCGATCTGTCTTTTCAAGAGAGCAAGCTCATCTTGTACAGCTTCCAACTGGGACTTAAGCAATGCATTCTTTCTTGTAGTAACCATGGTATTCTTTTTCATGGTTTCATAATCTATGAAGAAGCGATAGACGATGGCTGATGAAATATGAACCCTCTGATCCAATTTTTCATATTCATAAGCATCAAAGGCATAAACCCCAAGCTGACGAGTATGAAAAGCCATAGTCTCTTCTTCTTCCAGAATCTCTTCTTCCCTTTCTATCTCTTCAGCGCCTTGAGCACAGCTAAACTTCTCCATTTTTAGAGGTAGAATAGCAGAGAAAATACTTGAATAATTATTCCTTAAGTATTGTGGTATTTATATAGGAATACCAAGAAAGGATTGACTCAAATATCTCACGCAATTTTGCACATCCAGAGTCCCTTGGGTTTGTGTTTGTGTTTTAGATAACAATGAAGTAATCTAATTGAGATTTGAGTGATTCTTTTCCGCAGAGAAACACTGTGTCTGCGCAGTTTGAGTTTTTATACAGAGAAACACTTCTGACGGTTCGGGAACCGGGTGGAACAGGTTTTTGAACAAGTCAGCCTGGACAAGTGTCTCCATCCGTATCTCACAACATGGTTTTTGACATAACCGTGTTTGTGCACTCAGGTGCCTATTCTGAGTGGTACTGATCATTAGTCAGGGTTTCTTCTCCCCTGTTTTCATATTTCCTTATCTCTCAGTACTAAGACAAGGAAATAGTTTGCAACACTCAGGTTTGAGTGTTGGGGTGAGTATTGTCATACTCACCTGGTCTGGACCTTCGTCTAGACCTCCTCGATCTTATTCTTTTTCCAAAGTTATCATAGAAGCAATTGTCATTAGGATACGGCTCAGTATCTGACAAACTCCTGGATGATTTCCTAGCTTCTTGAACCTGTTTTTCAAGGTCTTCATTGAGCTTAGTGTATCCTGATAACATCTTGTCCAAATTTTTCAGGCTTATCATCTCTTTGGAGGATCGAGGTTGATTGCTCTTAGAGTTCCCTCTCTTCGGAGTCTGCTTTTCAGCAGTCACAGATGTCCTGTTCTCCGGTCTCTGAGGTTTTCTTCTAGAGTATGAAATAGCTTTACTATGATTTCCGCTCATAGGTAGGGACCCTCTCTTTATCTCATCCCTTGTCCCTGGGTAAGATTTTGATAGTTCAAACACACTTTTCAACACATGGTTTAGAGTGTGCTGGAGTTGAGAAACTCGTTGTATCCTCTTTTGGCTATTGCATTCAGACTGAAGGTGTCCTTTCTTTTTACAGAAACTACATGATTTCTCATGTTTCCCTTCAGTAGAACTCTTTTTGTGGGTACTGTTATCATCAGAATGATGAGGGGAATTGATCACCTTGTCAGAGGTGCTCGAAGATATCACCTTCGTTCCAACAGTTTTACCACGGTGAGTTCTTGTATCTGATTGACTGTTTTCGGGTTTTTCAGATATTGATTTGAGCCGATTAATTTCTCCCGTTAACTCTTAAAACTTTTTATGAGCAATCATAAGTTCAGATTTTTCAGATTCTGTACTGGTGGGGTTTTGGGGACTACCACTTTCCAGGGTCGAGTCGGCTGCATGACTTTTCCCTTTTAGTAGTGCAATCTCGGTGGTTAAGGACATAACCACGGATCCTTGTTCATTGACTTTATACAAGAGGGAGTTAACCCTGGCTTTTAGTCGTGAGATCTCAGAAGACTGAAATTTCATGAACTTGATGATATTACTACTTTCCTTAGCTGCATCCCTTTCAATTTCTGAGTCAGAGTCATCTGTCACATTGAAAGAGTAAGGATTATCACTCATACTGACAACCTGATTTGGTTGTTCTTCACAGGCTGGATTTGAACCAGTTGTATATGAGTGCAATGGAGTGGTTTCTTCTGATGTAGAATTAGTACTAACATCCATAACTCACAAGCCTAGATAAACACAGACAGTTACATCTTCAATGTGTTCACCCGCTCTGATACCAACTGAAAAAAAAGGGGTACCGAAATACTACCAACTTTTCGTTTTGGCTCGTGAGTCTTATGGTTTAGGTTTGGACGATCTCAAAAATCAATATCCAAACCTAGATAACCGGAGTTGTGATCTTGGGGATCAACTCAACAAAGTTGGGACTTCGGAGTTAAACTCAGCGGTTATTGGATAACGTACTACTTGGTGCTTTAATTATAAATCAGAGTTATAATGCGGAAAGTAAAAGCACACAGGACACCAAAGATTTTTTTAACGAGGAAACTGCCTTGCAGAAAAACCTCGGGACCTCGTCCAGTTTGAACACCGCCCAGTACAAACTGACTACAAACACTAGCCTACTATAAGACTTCGGTCTGGGATGTAGCAGAGACCAACTCAAGCCCTCCAAGCGAATTGGCTACTGTCGCCTTCCTTACGTCTCTAGATCCCCCACAGATCGTCACGCACTTGATTCCCCCAGCTGACGTCCTTTACAGGCCTAGGAGTTGCTTTGACCGCTGTCAAAGGCTTGTGTCAGTAATACTGGTTTTGCAACCTTACTGTTGACGTATGGTGTAACTGTCTTCTATCAGTTTACCACACACAAGATGACTTCCTTCGGATTGTTAAATCCAGGTCATACGGAAATCTACTTCACAAATCGGGGCTGACACGCAAACCAAGTAAGCAATGCCCAATTCGTATCTACCTCAGTTATACACGAATAATCAATTAAGAAACTTGTATAACTGGAGCTAACTAGGTCTTACAACACCGAGTGCAGCCGTGCGTTGCTACCTTTCCAACCTTGTTGAGTAACGTATCAGTTCTTGAATAGCCGTATAGCAGAAGAGACGGACTATGGAATATACAAGAACGTGATCAGGTTACCAAGGTTACAGGTTAATCCGATTTCAACCAAAGATGGTTTCAATCTCCTACCTGTGCTTCCCAACTCTCAAGAGAAGTCTTTATAGTCGTATGGAGTTCCCAGAGGAGCTGCAACCTATAGAGGATGACTATACCACAACAAGCATTCACCTAAGTGAAAAGAGTTTACGCTACCTTCCCTAAGGACCTTCACATATGCTTGATGCTTGCGGTATTTGTCCGTAGACACCTCTATTTATAGCACTCAATAAGATAGGTTGCTTTGGAATAAAGCAATCAATCACTAGTGGATTTGGCCTGTTATACGACCGTTGGGGCATGTAGTAAAACCCGCTATTACGACGTGTTACATCAGTAGTATAAAGGGTCGCATCTAGACCGTAGTATTTTTGTACGACCCCTGTACATGGGTAGCATAAGAACGACGCGCATTAACAGTAGTACACTAACGACTGTTAGCGTGAGTCGTATCCTTGATTTTGAATATTAAAAAAAATATGGAATCAGCTTTGGCTGAATTCCTTCAGTCAGAAGCTGACTGCTGAATAAATCTACCTCACCCAAATTAAATTACAGTAAAATGAATCAAATTCATAAAACCAAATGAAATTCAAATAAAAATTCACCGTATTGATTTGTTTCGAAGTTATACAAAAAAGGAATTACATCTTGAAGTCACAAAATACAAGGCTTAACTAAAAACGTTATAACCTTGGAGACTTGCAAAGTCTACGAGATTCAGTTGCAAACTTAACCTGCTCTAACCTCAAGCTTCCAGAGTTCAATCTCAGTTGCAACCTTAAGATGCTCGAACCTCAGTAGTGCCAGTACGCATCTCTTTGCAGACTGCACAAGGATAAATAAATTGACTATAAGTTCTAACTTAGCCCACTACAACAGAACCTCAGTAGTACCAGATAGCATTGAGTATGCTACAACGATTAAAACAAAGAGATGTTAGAGAACCTGCACCATGAGTTTTACTGCATTGTTCAATCAATGGCATAACAAGACAAGGGCCATATTCAAGTCTTTCTCAACCATAGAGGTTAATCAAATACACGTAACAAGGATGGAAGATTGATAACTACGTAACATACTTACAAATCCATTCCACCTAAAAAAGGATACAGCAAGGTCCAAAATTAAGTACCCGACAAAAACCTGTCACAAGTTAGATCAAGTTTATGATACAGAAAAGGCTTCTTCTACGCATGTTAAACACATACCCCAAAGCCATACATGGGCATCACAAACAGCTGGTCCACCTAAGCATGACTAAGGTATAGAGTAGACTGTATAAACAAGGAAAAACAAGGCTAATGGACAAAATTCAAGCTCTCATAATTTTGAAGGCACACTTTTTTCTTTACCACACTATGGATCGTACTACGCTCATTCAGAATGCATACCAAAATTTGTGAACATATTACGCACTTTTAAGTGTTCGACATAGTTATTTAGACCATTTGAGAACCTAAAATGCGAGAAAGAAATCCCTACCCCCAATGCAGTATTAGAAAGCGGCGAGCTACGGAGTGACCAGGCCAGTAACTGAACGGTTAGTGAACAGCTCTGCATAGAATACAAAGTACAATGACATTGTTGTGATGAATATGGCATGAATTGTAAAGATACCCCTGCAAAAACATTTTAACAATATATAAGAACGAGAAAAATAAAAATAAGAAAAGACAACTACATAAGACGATATCAATATGCACTAATCATATCTCATTTTTCATTTTTCAGCCATAACAGATACCAATATGCACTAATCATATCTTGGTTGGTTACCTTAGCATGTATGACGGATATTCCATGTTTAAACAGCCCAAGTCATGATCCAGACCATGACCTACAAGTATCCTTTCTTTTCAATCTTTTGAACGTATCTTCCATGTCGGTTCACCATTGCACAAAAAATCTTGAATGATCTTTTGCACATCTATCAGTTGCATTGCATTTGAGTTCCAAAGTACTCAAGTCGCACACCAGTTATTTCATACCTAAATTTGGATACGGATACCAGAATTTAGTTTATGAAGTGATCAGGAAACAGGATAAACAGTTAATAATCTGTGTTTGCTTCGATATTTACCTATAGTTAGTGACGAGAATGAGTGGCTTAACATAAGTATGAAATATGACTCTTGCATCCTCATCAATAAGGCACACTCTTGCACAAAGATATAGCGTGCCATCGCTTCCTCCACCAACCATTTTGAAACCT
Source organism: Papaver nudicaule (assembly GCA_023529015.1). Classification (NCBI taxonomy): domain Eukaryota; kingdom Viridiplantae; phylum Streptophyta; class Magnoliopsida; order Ranunculales; family Papaveraceae; genus Papaver; species Papaver nudicaule. The sequence continues at coordinate 7,292 of JAJJMA010210887.1, read as the reverse complement.
AGCGCAAACACTTGTGGTCCTCTTGTTCTCCCTTCGTTATGTATACCCAAGTTGGACATGCGAGATAGGATGTCGTTGGATGACCCCTATAGTAAAAACAACAAGGATTGTTATCAACAATGAACTGAAGACCATGCATATCTAGATGTGCATTCTGGCTATTGAACTTACAGGATTTTCCCGGGAGAACCAGCACAATTTTCGATGACCTCGAACCGCATTATAGAACTATGAAAATCAGGTTAAAAAAAATCAACAAACCAAACAACAAATATCTCAATCACTTAACAGAAAATTGAAGTCTACTCATACCACCGAATAAATTATTACAGCTCCAAGAAACACAAAGCCATGAATAATTACATTCTCCTGATTTCTGAAGCAAAAAAAATTAATTCATTTAATCAGTATCCACAAACCCACAAACAAAAACATCAAAAAAACCTAATATCTCGGAAATATCGATCTAACTCAAACTCACCGTCCAAAGCCATGGTAAAAACCAACAGGACAAGCTTTCAACTACGGTGTAAATAGATCTGAACTAATAGAAACGTCTTCTATCTTATCTGTAAAACATTCAAACCCATCTTATCAATCAAACCCTAAAAAATTATAAAATGAAAACCCTAACCCCCAAATTAAAATTTAAAAGAAAAATGAAAATAAAAAACTTACATCAAATCTTTAATCAGCAATATCACAACAAGATTCATTAGTCTAGGATTGTATTGATTCAACCCCATTTCTTCTTCTACTTCCTGGTTCTCCAACAACACGCCTATTTCTACTAGAACAAAAACATATGCCAATACCTTATATCTGAGAATCATTTCACGAGAGATCCTGATAGTCTAGTACCCGTGATGGTGGAGGTGGATAGTTGTGCGGGTGAGTGATGGTGGCTGAAGTGAGAAGCAGATCGAGATGAAGAGAAGTATTAGGCGACAGTGTTTAGGAATTTTCTGGATAGAGCTTTAGGTGAATATATATGTTCATATGGATGGCTGAGATCTAATGGGAAGGTTGAGATCTGTAAAGATATTACGATGCTCATTGGTGGTAATAGGGTGGTATACTCGATGGTTATTTTGATAATTTTAATTTCCGTTTTACCACCCCAAATAAGGTTGGTTTAATTTTTACTAATTTTGTCTCACTTTTTAGTAGTGAAATGACCCTCTTTGGTGGTCATAGGACTAGCCACCATTAATGGGGGTCATAACCTAGGGTCGTAAAACGGGCAAAATCCACTAGTGAATTACTTGTCCCACAAGTTAGGGAAACCCTAAACCTGACAACCAAGTAATAGAGATTAATCTCAATTGGAATTCTTTTTAGAATTATCTGCCAAGTGTTTTGTTAGCTCAAAAACACTTCAAGATAGAAATCCAACAGACCAGAGATAATCTTATCTTATTGACTCATTGAGGATCGTTAGATGGAACACAAAAGAGTTTATGTTTTACACAAGTCCATCTAAGAGATAAAGGAGTTTTGGAATTTGACTCAAAGTGAAATTCTAGGAGTATATTCACTAAATCCGACACCAGCAAGATGACTACCGTCAGGTTCACGTACTGGTACGTGAACAAAATAGCCATCTCGAACTCAGGAAATTTCCGAGTGTCTGGTACGCAAACCGGTTCGTGAACCGTGCGCCTGTTAGATTTCGTCAAATCTGGATTCCGCTGGAAGTACTGGGCTGAGCCAGAACTTAGACGTGTGAACGTCCTCAGCTGTGATCCATGGACTCTTTGCTCAAGAGTACTCCTTTAGATTCATCCATATCCAACTAACAGTTTGCAAGCAAACCATTGCAATTGACACATGGCACCGAATCTGTCTCATTCATTCTTGTACTCACAGTATTTGTGGGATCAAACAATGGTCATGACACAAGGCCATGTTACACAAGAATACGATCTCAATCGCTATTATCACTACTAAAGTAGTCGACTATATTTCGAAAGAATAGATGAAGTAGAAATAGAAGAATATCCATAAAGTCATAACTCCTACTAACCTTTTGTCGATGAAGAATAATTGATGTCTTCTTTGTCTTCACAGTATTCGTCTTCAAGGTCTCTACTACTTTGTCTATATCCCAATTCCGAAATCTAAACTCTAGTAGGCTAAATCAAGAATTGAGTTTTGACACCTAAAACTGACAACTAGCGTGACATACCAACGCTAGTGGGTTTGACCGGACAATGCCCTAACAGGCCAACCTAAAGCAAGAAGCGGGGGAGAGAGCAGTCTCATACATGGAGAGATTCCGCAAGGAAGCAAAGGCGATTCTACCTAACGATTGTCCACTCGACAACACGTTAGCGTTGGGCATGCTCCCAGCTTAGTAATTCTTTGTTAAGCACAACCTTAAGGGAACCAATACTAGAATTCCTGTTTTGTTGTATTTACATTCCTCCAAAGCAGCGCATCATAGCGTGCAGTAGAGAGGATTTCCATTTCAGCAGATTAATTAAGAAAATTCTTTCATTTCTTTCAGAAAACACCGTCTTATACAGTCAATAGAAAATACCTGATAAGACGAGGGTACCGAGTACACCACCAATCTTTCCGTTTAGTCCACCTATAAGTCAAACCTTGACCGGTTCTTGTAATCAAGAACTCAAGCAAGATCTCCTTCAGATCTGATTGATTCGCACAAGGGAGTCAATACAAGAATCTGAAAGACTATGTCAACCAACCAAGTACGATACTTTAATTATATAAGATGGCTCAAATATAATGCGGAAATAAAGTAAAGTACACACAAGATTTTGTTAACGAGGAAACTACAAACTCGTAGAAAACCCCCGGGACCTAGTCCAGTTTTGAATACTCTTAAGAATTAAGCCGCCAACACGCCTACTCTCAGACTTCGGACTAGCTGGTGCAGACATTATGACCCTAATACGACTATTAGTCACAAAGATTTCCCCTCAGTATTCCTACGCCTCCAACCACAGCAAGGTGGTCACGCACATGTAATCCCTTACGCAAACATACGTCATTTACTGTCTTACGCAAGAGTTGCCTCACAGCCCGTCGCGAGGACTATCGCTACCCGACCTCCAATCGGACGATTACAACCTTTGGACAACAACAAATAGCGGCAGGTCAAATCGCTAGATGATATCCTTGGTAACTTACAGATATTTCACCGAAGTCTTTTCACACCAAGAGCGAGGATATTGAGTTTACTTAGGCAATAAACACCTCGAGATATCGATCAAGGTTTCAAAACCTAAACTCCCGAAAGAGCAACCTTATTGTCCCAGTTGGAATCAAGTAGATAGTTGTAGCAAGTACGATATGATATGACCGTGAAGAACAATGTACCTGCAAAGAACAAATCAAATAACATCGATCTTGATTCCACTCAATATCTATAAGTTAGGCACACAAACCGAAAGCGGCTTGCTGACAAATCCAGGTTAATAGATAAAGAGTATGTTCTAATCACACCGATCTTGAGTGGCCTTATATCAGAAGAGAAGAACCTTAGAATAAACAAGATCGTTAGGTTTGATAGACGTGATAGAACATAACACAAGTAATACAAAGAAGACTAGTAAACATAAACTAGTTTCCCGTAAGAGGTACTTCTAGGCTTCTCGATCCCAAGAGAAGACTTACACGCAATTCTAGACCGAGGGCAAAAGCTCAAAGGTAACTGAAAAGAAAAGCGGCAACACAAGCTAACAATTCCGAAGAAAAGCTTGGTTAGAGGGATAAAGCTTTTAAGAGAGATACCACTCCTATTTATATTGACTAAGGCTTTAGCTTTAAAATGAGGCAAAGTTTAATTTCGGAAATTCCACAAAGCACATTTACATAATAGTTCCGAAATTCCCCATTTAGTCTTATAACTTTTAATGAGAACTAATACTCTAGCATTTTACATTTAAGAAAATTATATTCCATAAAGAAAATATATTTTCGAAACATGTTTAGCCAAGAGCAATCAAAGCAAATAATATCTACAGGTATATTTGGATATTTCGATTCAATTCGAAATATGGTGCTTACCAAATATGATCCCTGGGAAAGATCTCAAAACGAAATCGTGTCCTGAATTTCGAAAATCTCCTTAGATATTATTACTTCCAAATGTCGTCACCAGCTTTATAATGTCGACATTACTTCCTTGGTATTGCTGGGCTAACCAGACGAACCTAGGTGGAAGTGGGATCTGGTCCAACGTGGTTCAACGTTCCGCATAAACGTATCATAACAAACGTGGACAAAGCCTTGTGTGTTAAGCTTAAGTGAACACAAAGGTTCAGACGTTCCGAATCACGCAAATAGATATACCATTGGAAGTACGGTGCGAGATTCCACGAGTAACTAGCAAAATGTTAAATCTCCAGAATTCTTGATTCCAATATAGATGTCACGTTAATGATATCCAAGAATTCAAATCAAAACATCAAATGAATAATCAAATGAATATTTGATCAAGTAGTAAAGCATACGAAGATTTAATCACGTACAATATTGATCCGTAATAATGTATCTACTAACTAGAGCGACTAACCATTTTCCAGATGATGACTCAAACTTAATTAGTTGTACATTGAAGATGAACTAATTCAAACTTCAAACCGAGAATATCAAACTCATTGATTCGTTGAAGCACAAATCAAAATGATAGAGTTTGAACTTCGAAAATACGCATTCTGATTCAACCATATTAAGGTTTCGAAACGTACGTCAGTTTTGGCAGAAACCAATTTAAGGTTGCGGAACCTAAAGTTCATTATATGACCGAAACTGCTTTAAGGTTCCCAAATCAAGTTTCCATATAGCGAAACCTAAAGCTTGGTTTCGAAATCTAGATTCTATTTAACAAAACCTTGTTTAAGGTTTCGAAACAAGAAACACATATTAAATTATATTCAAATGTTTGGTGTCGAACTTGAGAGTCCATGTGGTCGAGAACCGTTTTACCATCACAGCTTTTTAGCCTCGACGCACAGGAATATATTTCCCGGTTCACATAAACCTTTAGGAAACCCCAGGGTCTTTTCGACCTTTTAGATCTCACATGGTCAAGACACATTGGCCTCGATTCTCAAGTCACTGTCAGCCACACAAACATTATTTTGAATCTGTTATATCTCATTGGTCTCAATGTTTACATTTTCGGACCAATAACTTATGAATGCGAGAACCAGATTATGGTTTCGAAATCAACGTCAAGTTTTATCAAAACCTACATTGAGGTTCAAACATTGAAAATTCATAAGTTGAGATACACAAATATGGTTTCGGAATCCAGAAGTGAGATATGGCATACAAGATGTTCATATAAATAATCAAATGAATGATTCAGAACTTCAGAGTTCAGAGCCAAATCAGGACGTCGTATTCGAATCTCAGAAACAACAGTATTTTGAGTCTACACAACATAAGTGTGAGTCACGATCTCTCTTACATTGGCTCATATAAATATATGCAATCAATCCGACAGAGCCAGACTAAGTAAGAAGAGACACAACACTGTGATGGATCAAATCTCGTAAGTACTACCGAGATAACATCACATTGCTATATCCAACTCGAAAAGGTTTTAGGAAAAACCTTTATATTAACTTAGAGACGGAGAAGAAAACAAGGCTCTAAGCAATTTTGGAACGTCATAACTACAACACTAATACCGCAAGTGGTAAAGCGTAGTTATCATAAGACACACTGATCACAAGTGATCAAGTCATAACGTAAAGCTCAAGCTGAGAGTTATGTTTATGTCTTTTGTAGCACAAGTGTAAAAGATAATGAAATCGCGTTATTTAGATTTACTAACATGTTGAATGATGAAGCCGGATGTCTTCGTTTGATCTTCAGTCTTTCTTCAACTCTTCAACCAGTGATTCTAAATCCTACCAAAATCTTCCACAACCTAAAGCTAACTTTCTCACATGACTTCACCTAATTGTGTGTTGTTTAGCGGTCGAGTTTTGATCACTAAAGTTGACAACTAAGCTTGACATACCAACACTTAGTGGGGTTGACCGAGCCATGCTCTAACAATACCTATAACCCATTTAACGTCTAAAAAAACAAGAAAACAAAGAAACATACTACTCAAGAAAATCAGTCAAAACACGACTAGATCCACCCTTGCAGGACGCCCTCAGTTTCTCCAGCTCCTCCTTCTCTCTCCGTAACTCAACCTTCAACTCATACCCTCTTCTCCTTCTCTCGAAGAATCTCCTAAGACCCCTGAACCTTGGCCTTCTCAAACCTGTCATGCAACCAAGCCACATTAAAGCCTTTGGATTCAACCATAGCTATAAAGCCTTCCCAATCTTGGACGTCAAACGGATCAGCAAAATCAATAGACTGAGCCATCATCTCTGTCACCCTCGACAACAGAGTACCAACTATCGACTCAGAAAGTAGCAGGTTCTCCCTATCATGAGCAATATGGCTGAATTTCCTCCAAACACGGTCATACAGTGTCTGATACTCGTTCGACACCAAGAAGTTACCCACCAAAGCGTAGCCAGGTCAAACTCGGTGAACAGACGAGGGAAAGGCAACTCCATCATTGGGATAGGGAGGCTCCAGATTCGTACCATCACCTGATGTTTACTCAATCGAAGGAATAGTTGCTTCTGCATCATTTGAAACAGTCTCATCGACAGCCTCAGAAACGGTAGCGTCTACTTCGACATTCAAGTCGCATTCATCCTCTAACACCTTGGCATTCTCCGCGATAAAAGCATGAACATGACTCTCATGCTCTTCTCATGTTGATACGGGAGTATCCAAGGATACAAGACCATGAACCCAATGGGTTAGCCGAGCTACAATGCTACATGTGTGGCAAGTTAAGTATCTAGAAGATACTAGAAGAAGCATAAGTTAATAAGGAATCTCTATAGATTTCCTAGTTTAGTCGAGTCCTTAACTTGTAGGATTTCCTTTCCTAGTTTAGCTAAGACTTGTAAGACGTAACTCCCTATATATAAAGGTTGTTACGAGTAGAAGAAGGCGTAGAAGCCAGAGGTGAGAAAATACACTGTAATAGGGTTTTTCTCTAAGAAGCAATAAAGAAGAAGATTAAGATACGTACTTTTCTTTTCTGAGTTCTTGTTTCTCTCTTAATACTATTACACTCAATCCTTTAGTTCAATCTCTAGGTATCACTGATCGTTTTCGTATCAAGTGGTATCAGAGCTGAAAAAGGAGGGGTACCGAAATGCTACCAACTTTTCGTTTTGGCTCGTGAGTCTTATGGTTTAGGTCTGGACGATCTCAAAAATCAATATCCAAACCTA